>JBBMFX010084436.1:11793-40021 GCA_037832545.1 Rhabdalestes septentrionalis
ATGGCTGTGCTTCCTAGTCTTGGTCCTGAAATTCCAGGAGTGGCAGGAATGGCTGGCTGATTGACTGGTACGTTGGATCAGGTGTGTTAGGGCAGGGCAAATACTAAGATGTACAGAGCGGGGGCATTAAGAACCGAGGAAGCATTCAGACCTCCTATTTGTTCAAAGGGAGGGGAAAGGTGGTGGTGACTAATTTGTTTTTGGTGGGGTTGAGGGATCGTCCATTGGAACCCAGCTCCATTGTGCTTGTCTGTTTCACCAGAGCAGGCATGGAAATCATTTGTTGTTGCTGAATTTGTTGTTGCTGAATCTGTGTGGAGGAAGCAAAGACAAAAAGTTAGCAAGACAAAAGACATGGGTGGCCTGAGGTCTGAGTTAATTTTGCGAGTAAGAGTTGGCAGCCCAGGCCATCATTCATGTCTTGCCTGATAGTACTGAATTCTTACCAGAACAAACTTTCGTTTCAGATATCTTCAGTACAGTTGTTACTAGTCTTACTTTGGATAAAAACTTCAGATGTCTATAATGTAATTATGACTAGTAACTCTACTAATGATAGCTGAACATTTTTCCTAGTAAGGAGTGTATTTCAGATATCTGTTCATTGTAGATAGGAAGAATATCTAGGAAGTATTTTGGATATCTAAATGTCAAATGGGGGAGGTGACGTCATTTGTACTAGAAATAATTGAGATATCATTGTTGATAGGAAGAACATCGTTTTGGATATCTGTAATGTCTATTTTGACTGGGAAGAACTGAATTATGGATATCTGACATCCATTTTCACTCTATTTATTAAATGTTAAAATGGCTTGCCATGATCTTCCTGACTATTGGGTATGACAAAACATTAATAGTATAGCAGAAATTAGACAAATTGCCCTTTGCAAAACCTGCGTGACAGGAAGAATAAAAATTTGCTGCTTCTTTGTTCATTGTTATGGTTACATAATAGGAATAGACCTGTCCAAATTATAAAAATCTCATTGCATGCTTTCCGGTTAAGTATGTTTATTTAAGCTGACCACAGGTGTTTTTCACAATTTTTTAAATGTTTTATAGCTACTAAAGTTCATTTATTGTGTGAGAAAGCTTTTGAAAGTGTACATTTTGGGCAAACTATCCTTTAAAATAACAAAAACAATCATCTTGACAGAAAACAGTTTATTTGTTCATATTTACAGCTTATATGTACAATGTATTGCAGTGAATGTACAAAAGTTAACAACACATACAGCACATTATAGACAAGATTGAATTACTTACTTGATTTGATTCTGGATTGGAAAACAGTTCATATTTTTTTTTACTTTCCATCACATCAGAATGCTTATTTGGGCACATGGATTTTGGCAACAGTGTGTTGCTAATGATGTAGCCTGGTATGCTAGCTTATTATGACCATTTTTGCTTCCTCAGCTGAACCTCAATATCTGTGCCATAAGCTTTATGGAATGCCTAAGTCAGTTTGGAAATATCGGTTTGGCATTTTCAACTAACATGGTATGAAATTGTGATATTTGTGAAAAGCTTTGGTTTCAGTCTGAAGTCCAAACCACATTGTGGCTTGCATGGATGTGGCACTGTCAGGGGCGGATCAAGCTTTCCAAAAGTGGGGGTGTTCTGGGATGGGGAAGCCAAGTTAGAAATACAATTTAATCAATTTAATACAGTATAATCTGATGAAAGTGTGAGGGGGGGGGGTGGAATCGCGTTTCAACAAAAGTGGGGGTGTTGAAATCCCCCCATCCCCCCCGTGTGCTACACCCCTGGGCACTGGGGCTGAGGGGAAAATGTAAAGATTCATTCCTTCTCCCTCACACACAGTTGTCAGGGACACAGGGTTTCTCCTCCTCCAGCGGAGGGCAGGCCGCTCCGTTGTTAGCCGGCTGTATATGAATGTATCGGGTTCGGTATCTCACACCTTTCTCACCACACTGACCTTTGCAGAGACCCCAAGGTGACCAGGCAGACACCTCACAGTCCAGAGGGGTATCTGAGGACATAGACAGTGGAAGCATTACAGCAGTGTGTGGACAGAATGTCGACATGTACTGATATTAAGAAAGTGTGACTCATGAAATGTGACTAAGCTTCTCAGTCCGTTGGGGCAATTTATTCATTAAAACCATTACACCAGTGGTGTCAAACTCCGGTCCTGGCATGCCAGTGTGCAGCACAGTTTGATGGTTCTCCTCAAACACATTCACTAAACCTGACAATTAACTGGTGAATGGAACCAGGTATTTCTGAGCAGGGAAATCACCAAAATGTGCTGGACCAAGGCCCTCCAGGACTGGAGTTCAATACCCATGCATTGCACATTTTAAGTACTATAAACTGTGTGTTATATTTAGGACACAAGATTTTTATAATGAATTGGGTTTATAAGATTACAACATTAACATGAGTTCATTTTGAGACCTTTTAAACTAACTGGCTGCTACAAGGCTACACAATGGAACAGCTAACATTTTCCAGAGTAATTTTAATGCATTTGTAAAATGCAAATTGTCACTTTGCCTATATCTAGTTATTACATAATCACCTTATTGCAGTTGTTTGAGTGAACTGTATTGTGTTGACAGTGGGGTTTCGCGTGGCTCATACTTATCCCAATGTGCAAACATGTTTGTCTAACTATCAAGTGAGTTGTTGTAATTCAATGTTAAAGTGCCATATACATTATCCTTACATGGCTATGACATTGTTTAATGTTGATATATGTTTCCTTAATTAGTTTTTGTCTTAGGTTTAAAATTTTGAATCTACCAAAATCTTGAAGTTCTGTAATCCTGAAAATTTTCAATGGATTATTTTGCACTGTTTATACCAAACATTATGATACAAAGAATTTGCTCAGAGACTGAGATAGATATAGCAAGCCATTTTGTCTCGCTGATTACTATAAAACTTCACATATGAATGACCATACAAATGTATTACAAAACAATGAAATAATGACCCATCAATCCTGAATGAGTTTTATGTTATTTTACTTGCAGTGGAACCAAACTTGCACGATTAATTGTCGTGGTGTATGGCTTTAGCACTCTATTTAAACTGGCTATGATTTGTAAAGTCAGATTTGTAAAGTAAACTAAGATTTGTAAAGTCTTCTGTATTATTACCACTGTCTGGGTATTTTAAAAAATCAGCCAGAATTATCTGTCTTCTTATCTGACACAGCAACACAGCCCATCTGTTTCTTGGTAATTTTGGGATTGCCATTGTTAAAAGTGTTGTATAACTGTATACAATTATTGGTTGTAAATTGAGAATTGGACAATTTAGATGAAGAAATATATTATCAGGCCAGCCCTATCATGTCATAACAAACAAGAAAAAAACATGTATCTTACAAAAATACACACTTAAAGTGGTTCTCGATGCGATAATAAGTGGTACTAAAACTGCTGCTATCATCAGTTATGAGTTGCTGAGTATGGACAGCCAGAGGAAATAATGTAACTAAATGACCAATTTTTTCGCTTCAGATTAGTACTAGTTGCGTAAGGTACATAGTAGCACATTAAATTGATTTATTGCAATTACTTATTAGTTCTGACAAATATTTATGATACTCACAAGCCTAACCCCAAACAAATAATGCCATAATTGTCATGTCTATTCTTTTTGTAGAGTAAACGATTAATTTAACATCAAAATGGATGTTGTTAATGAGCTTAAATGACTGAATCGAGAAAAGGGGTGTTGCTTCAAGCAATTATGTAACCAAAGGCCTAGGAACTCCCAAGGTCAGGGTTCCTATGCATTTTTTATTATGTATTATATGGTTTCAGCATGGAGTTGATTAATACAATTTCTGTTAAGGACTCTCCCATATGTTGCAGAAAAATACATAATTCTAGATATCAAGCTTGACTGGATTTCCTCTCCTTCTAGGGGCCCTTCCAGAAGACACGACCTTGTAAAGCCTTGATCTCTATCACAGGCTGAAGTTTTGGTACAAGTAGGAAAGCAGAGGGATGGAACATGGAAATAAAAGGATGGCTGGAGTTGACATCCCATTTTGTTTCCATGACAAACACTTCCTTACTGCTGAGTGGCAGAGAAACTCCAAATGGGCTGGCCCCCTAATCTTGTTTGGGGTTTGTTGTTTTGGTCACCATGGGGATGGACGAGCAGTTTAGCTGACACCATTTGCTTCAAGCCGACATTCATTTTTACTACCGTGAATTTTTGTGTCTGAATCTTGCTCAGTTAAGAGAAGAAATATGGGCCTCCGCTTATCTATGTCTCTGCTTATTTATATACAGAAAAGTACACATTTTCAGAGCCTGCTTAACTTTACCACTGTTCGTGACCTTGCATGTAACACAGCATACCTGCATGTATGCTCACAATTCTGTGATTTGGCGACTAAAGGGATTGCTCTGTCTACAAGGATATATTAATACAGTTATAGACAGAATAATTTTACTCAGGTACAAATTTAGAAGAAATGCAATAATAATATGCCCAGACAATAAAAATATCTTTCTGATTTGTGACTTTGAGGGTTGAAAATGCATAAAGTAAAAAGGATGTATTTTCTCAGAAATGTAACTGAAGTTTGGTAGAGCAATGTAATTCAATTACATCTTAATCCAAATCCAAAGTACAATCACTAAAGGATACACATTTCCACCCTTGCACATTTGAAATGACAAGGAACCGTAAAATACATTTGATTTTTTTAATTTGAGCCACTGTTTATTTAAGAGGTGTGACACTTCTATGAATTTGAGGTCAATTAAAGAAAACATTTTAGAACTTACTTATGAGAGACTCATCTATTTCATTGCCAGTGGGGATCTGGTTGGACTGTGTGGGCTCAATGGGCAGATTAAAGATCTGATTGTTCTTGATCTTGCTGAGTGTGACCTTGGCTATTGGAGGGAGATGCTTCAGTCGAGGGTAGTAGAACGAGTTCGCCGGGTGGCTTGGCAATGACGACGTAATCTAAAAAAGTCAAGAGAGGTCAGAAGAATTTGTGATCTTCAGTGTCAAACATCGAATGCTTGTGGTGAGGGACATGAGCTCTTTGTACTTACCTGTGTGACTTTATCCTGGGGAATGGTCTCAAAGTTGGGCGAAGAAAAAGTGAAGCCACTGTCTGTGCCAGCATCGTAAGGAAACAGGTCAAAGCTGATGTTTTGTTTCCAGTGGTCTCCTTCACACAGATTTAGACTGTCTACCCCGACAAACCAGTCAGGACTTGGCACAATCCGCATAATAAAGGACAACTGTAAAATGAGCACCGTGTTAGCATTCTGTTGAGTTTGCAGTCTATATGCAACTGAAAATTGCCTGCGGTTCATGTGAGCTGGCACATGGAAGTTTTCCCTGTTGGCTTTTCTTGGAAAGGTTTATTAATCTTAAGGGGTGGGTTCTCTTCAATTGTGTATTTATTTTATATGGAATACACAGAGGAATAATGAAATGCATGTGTAAAATAGTTCCTAGGACTCATTTTGCTTTACCTAGAACAGTAATATTACTAATTGCAAAAAATATATTTACTAAATTCTGGTATTACGACTGTGTCATAAATAACGGCCTGGGATTTTAAATAAGAGTGTATAATAGGATTTGACTTTGCATGTATGATGTATGCTTGCCGAAAGTTGTTCAAAATGAATAAATAGTGTAAAAATATATTGTCCTCTTGAAAAAAGTTACAGGTGAAGAGGGTGATTCTGTATGTCATCATGGTGCACAGAACTTACAAAAGAGTGTCTTGCGTAGACCTCAAACTCTGTGGTCGTCTGGCCTGTCCCTCCAAGCACAGCTGGTGTGGAGAAGAGGCCGTATACACTCTGGATGCGCTCCCCAGCTGCCTCCACCTCCTTAATCAGTGTCCAAGCCTCTCCTTTCTCTGAGAACTCTCTCACCCCATTACTGGCGTATTCATTCTTTTGCCAGATGTGATAATCTGAGCTGTGAGTTACCCCTAAAAAATGAGTATCCGTTATCTTTTTCATACTAATGCATAGAGCCTTATATAATTTTACGGTAAATGAAATACAAAGTGCATTCGTTGCAATGCTTAGGCTTTGCAATGTTTTTGTTCAGCAAAGGCCCTCTATTACTTATGTGAAGTGCTGATTTATTTCATGGTCCGTTAAAAAAACAGTGATCAGCTCATGTATCTTTGTGTGACTGATCTGTCTGGTAGTTATCAAACATTATGTGCTTTAACTGGTTAAATATTATGTCATGCTACATGCAGTGTTATTAGACTGGTCATTTTATAAAGCTAATCAAGCTATCTTTAAACTAAAGTCATTAACATTATTCTACTCACCAACCAGAGGAGACCACTGAGCTGGGGGCCTGTAAACGGGGTACTGCTTGGGGAAAGCGGTTTGGCTCCATTTGCCCATAAACGTCAGGCTGTACTTGGCCGTGGATGTTGCAGTGCAAACGGGGTCCACACTCACAGGCATGGCCCTGATTCCATTCAGCAGGGTCAGTGTTAGGGTGAGCCACTGCAGCGCGTGGCTCTGACACACTAATTTCATCTTATCCATGCTGGTTCTCTGAGAGGATGAAAGGGTATAAGGGTTGCTGATCTGGTTCCACATGCCATGTCTCTATAAGTGACACCTAAGCTCTTACACATGCCTCCAAAAGTAGAGGAAACTAGTCCAGACATGTGAGGAAGCAGTGGATTTTAGGTAGCCATGTGACACATTTACCTCGAGTAAGGAATGTGAGTCTGCTTAACCATTTCCAAGGCTTCAATAAAAGCATATATGGCACGAGAAACCTTAATTGCAAATGGTTATCATGCGAAATTGCTGGTAAAACCTCCAGAGAAATGTATTGCAGGTTTAAGGGCCCCTGGTCAAATGACATGTTTTATTGATTTCCCAAGTAAAAATAAGTACACTTACTTTACAGAGAACATCCTTACAGAGAACAAGCACTGTTTATTTAATGAATTTAACACATTGGGGGTGGAGAAGATAAATGCATGTATAAATATTTGTATACTTGTTTGTGTTTGTGTATGAAAATAATGTTCAAATATTATGGCCTTAATTAAATCATGTAAAATATATAATTAAATAAAACCTGTACAATAAGCATGCAGAACAATGCTGTTTATTATATAAAGAAAATGTCTTTTTTTTACCAATCACATATAATGAGTTTATATTTGATTTACCATGAAGAATTGCTTTGTCCCATTCACATATTATATATTACAGATTGGAAAGTGCTCAGGAAGGTGCTCAGTGAAGAGAAATGTACATAATGCTCTTGATATTGTAGCTGTATTTTGTGCTGTATTTTCATGTGAATGTGCATAAATGTTTGCATGCACTGCCTACAATAATGCACCTATGCCATTTGCACCATCCTGAATAAATGAAATGGGCATCGGAATTCCTGAATTTAATCCTTAGTTTCACCAAACTTGATTATTAAAAAAGAAAAGATAGACACCCTAACTTCAACAAAATAACTTGAGTGTTACTTACAGGGTTTGCAGAGACAGATGAGCTTGAGTGGAGTGGAGGTCACCTGTGCCTGGGCTGCCTAAGAGAGACTGCGAAACCAAAACGTTGCTTCCAGCTATTTATGCCTTTCCACAGTCCCTTTAGTCTAACAATATCAATAACCTCCTGACCCCTCCCAGCAACGAGCTCTCCATACTCCATATTACGATTCCATGTAGGATTTGTCCATGAGCAAGCATCCTGGTTTAAGCAAGTAGGTCATCGTTGGAATCGAGAGACACCCCCTCCCCCCCAGCAAAACTCTTCAGGGAAATCGTGGATGTAGAACTGTGTACTCTTTTCTGAAGTGAGATGGAGAGTGAGAAGGGTGGGGTGTTGTGGTTTAGAGTGGGGAAACAGACTCGGCTGCCGCCTCCACAGTGTCAGAGGCACCCGGCACCCCTGCTAACCCTTAAGCTAACCGATCTTGCATGCGGCGCATAATTGCTTCCACATGCTCACGTTTTGCGCCCTCAACTTTCTTCCAGGCTTTCTCTGCTTTCCTCTCACTTCATTAGCTCTGAGATGTTTGGATGTGATTTTTTATGTGGCACAGTCCAATCCCCTTCTTCTGGACATTATTTTAATGGCTTTTAGTACCTGTGTCTTGTGAGTCCTACATTGTGGTGCAGTGTTGAAATGAGTGTGTTGGACATTTAATCTTGGTGTCACTTTGAGGTAAGCATGTTTCAGCCATCCTTCATCATTCAACCATGATGTGTCACATGTCACTTCATGTAGACTGTATGTGAGTGCTGCAAAATGTTGAGATCAGATCCGTGATAGAGGAGCTGCATCTGACTGCTACTGGGGGGGGAGCAGTAAATACCTGAGAGCAATTTTGCGAAGGCACACCTGATGAAATGTGTATTGCATGAACAACATTATCGCTCTTTATAGGAGATAGTCTAGCCTGTAGTTACCCTGATTCCATTCTGCCTCGCCTAAGTGTAAACACACTGGATTGTGTGGTTTTGGAAAACAAGATGAAACTGAGTCATCATCCAGTCATCCCAGCCTTCACTTGGCTTGGCTGTGTTTTCTATTCAGGTCAATTGCACAGATAAAATCTTAGTTCCTGTCTTCACTTTTTCATTTTTGTCCTGAAATCATTGCCTCAGATACAGAAGTTACATTTTGGGTAGGCCTGTGATAAAGTGGTCACTTACATAGTAATTTTTTAAAGTGCAGTGTTCTAACAACACGCTATAACATCAGTACCTTCATCATCCTACCTAAAACAGCACTGCCACCTGATGCATCTAACTATATTTGCTTTGTTTTTTGTTTTGTATGTTGTATTTTATCTCTGATGCTACTATCAAATTTAAAGACCACTCACAACAGCTTTTTTTTAAATGGACCAAGGTAATAAGAGGGAACTTGGAATTAGTTGACTAGATTGGGATTTCAGGATTGTAAAGAAAATAATTTGGTTGATCTTGAAAACAAATGAAATTATACTAAAATGTGCAGCTATCCCCCCAGTTGTGTACCCAATTTGTAAACATTTTTATGCAACCAATAGCTGGTGGTCTAGTGATTAGGGCATTGCCCCTGCAATCAGAAGGTTGTGGGTTTGAATCCCAACACTGCTAGTGTCATCACTGTGGTGCCCTTGAGCAAGGTACCATCCTCACACACTGTGAATGGGTTAAATGCAGAGATATAATTTCACATGTGCTGTGGTATGCTCATACATGACTATAAGGGGCCACTTATGAGCATGTATGAACTTTTTGTTGAGGGGTTAAACATTTCTAAAAGGTTCTTTACAGTTGGTGGTGTAAGTGGGTGGTGGTGGCATAGTGACTAAGTACTTGTCTCTGGACCAAGAGTCCATGGGTTTGGAATCCTACCTTCAGCAGACCCCCATTGGGTTCCTCAGCAACACCCTTAACCCCAAGTTATTCTAGAAAGAGACTGTCCCCTGTAGGGACTTGATAAATGTTTACACTTGCACATAGCAACTACAACAATTTTTTTTAAAGAACCAATCTCTATATCATCCCTCTGAAGACACCAATAAGTCACTTGTAAGCACAGTTAATTTACTTTTAATCTTAGTTTGAACTGTAGTGACATTTGTCTACCTTGAAAATGTATATTTAGATTTGATTGCATCACATTGCAAAGGCAAAAATATATTTTAAAAAAGGCTCAGCAAGCTTTGATACCCCACAGTATTTTTATATAGGTTTTGTATAGAACCATAAACACTTAAGAACTATTTGGCTGCATAAATTGTTTTTTTTTTTGTTAAATTCTCCTCTGTAAGTGAAAACTGTTTTTAAATGCTCTATATATCCCTAGAAAGGGTTCTGCAATAAGTACAAGTCAAGGAACCTGTTTGGGTATTATAGAGAGTCACACTACAGTCTGAGGCTTCGGGCTTCATTGCGAGCCTTAAACTGGCTGTTGAATATGGAATATATGCCTCATTTGAAAACCAACAACCCTTTTGAGTTGATCGCATAAATCTGTAAGCACAGACTGAAATTCATCCTTTAACAACCATCATCATCCAAATGCATAAAAATAAATGTTGCGTTGCTCTGACTGCTAAATAGCTAGTCAGCTAGCGGGGGTATTTTTGAGACCTAGATAGTCTGTCCTGCATTTGTGGAACTTTCTGCTGACAGAAAAATGGTGGGAACAATGACAACTGACTAAATCGTTTAGCTTCATTGTAAAAAAGATCTCCTGCTAGCTTGAAAAGGTTAAACAAATAAATGTGCTTTTGCTTGGCAAAATCTCATTGAGCGGTAATTCCCAGTGTGCATGAAACATATTCCAGGGAGAATAGCTGCTAATGTCAGTGGTGTGGAATGTAAAACTGTTGGGATTCTTTATTATTTTAAAATTGCTCCAGCTCTGCTCTGCTACCAGTGTGTGTCAAAAGCAGTATATTTATATACAATATATATACTGACAAAAGATAGCAAGTAATGTGTGTAGCATGGAATTGTGTAGTAAGGAATACTGAAGCTAAGTTGTCATATGTGAACACACAGCACACACTGTGAACAGTGTGAAATTCTTTCTCCTGGGTACCTCATGGCAGCCAACTGAAACGGGCAAAGGCGGGGTACACCCTGGACAGTCGCCAGCACATCGCAGGGCCACACATTCGCATACATTCATTCTAGGGACAATTTAGTGAGCTCAATCAACCTATCCCCAATCATGCATGTTTTTCTTGGTGGGAGGAAATCTGAGCTCCCAGAGGAAACCCATGTGGTCATGGGGAGAACATGCAAACTCCACACAGAAAGACCGTCTGCCCAACCCGGGAATCGAACCCAGGACCTTCTTATATGGTTTAATTGAATTGAAGTACTTTATCCAATACTTTACCTCAACCCTAAAAGTTCTTCAATTTTCAGACTTACTTTCATGAAGGGCAAGTTCCTGCCTCAAACCCATTGACACCCGGGACAGGACTTACAAAAATGAATGAAAGTGAGAATTTTTTATTGTTTTTATTACTTTATGTTTAATTGTTATTTTTAATTTCTAGTTTTATTTATTGTTTCTCTCTTTCTAATAAAGTTACATTTTTCATTTGAATTCTTGATTTTCTATTCTTATTTTTACCATAATTTTAACTGCTTTTTAATCAGTTAATTATAGCTGGTGCCCTAGTTGTTAAGGCATTGTCCCTGCAATTAGACAGTTCTGTGTTGAAATCCCAACACTGCTAGTGTCATGAATGATGTTCCCTTGAGCAAGGTACCATCTCCAAACACTACACTGCTCCCTGGGCACTCCTTGTTGGTGGCAGCCCAATGCTTCACTTGGGGAATGGGTTAAATCCAATGAAATACTTTCACATTGTTCATGCTGTGCTGTGGTGTGCTCATGTATGACTGTAAGGGGGCACTTTACTTTCCAACTGCCTGGTTAATGGGGATAACTATCAATATGTTTCAGAGTGAATATAAAGGTTGCCTGATTTGCAGGTGATGTACAGTACACCCCCACTTTAACACAAATCGCCGCGGCTTCAGTCTATCGCGAGTTGTTTCATAGAATCCAACTAATAATTGTTCGCAGTAATGTCGGTATTTTACATTCTAGCAATGCGGGAGTTCAGTGTAAACTGTATAGTACAAATACAAGTTTACCATCACGTTTAAAATACAATTAAAGTGTTTGTGTTTTGGGAGCCTATTGAGGATTAACATTGTATAAAATTGACATTTTTAGGTGTTTTTCTTACCAAATCACAACCCGGTTTTTCAATATGCGCGGGTGACCTTGGAACGTATCACTGAAGTGTAGTGGGTAGCATGGCTGCGATCCACGCAGTAGATTGCAGTGGCACTCCACACTTCACCAATACACCAGTCCTTGGGTAAGGGAATGATATAAATCTATCACTGAAGCTGTAGCTGACTCTTAATGCAAACATTATTGGTGCTCAGGTCAAAACTAGCAATCTGGGAAGGAAAAATCTAAATCTTTCGACACTAACCTCCCCACTAAACTACCAACAGACCAAACACACCTGTTTGTTTGCTTCCCTTTTAGCAAGAATGTGATCATTTGACAAGTACTTGAGGTACTCAAGCCTCAATAACAAATGCCAGTGCGAAATATATCAATACTCTAAACAGAGCAAACAATTTAAAACAAATCAAATCACTCTTTTGAGGCAAAGCAGGTGCATTCATGCACCTGGAAATGCATATTAGTTAGTACTGAACAATATGGACAACAGAATATATTTTGCAGTGATTTTGTTATTTCGAGTATTAATGACATGCCTTGCATTAAGGGCTTTTGGTAAAGTATTACTGTCAAAGATAGAATAAAAATTTTTTCCCAATAATATTCTTGCATGATCAAGGTATTTTTTTGTAAAAATATGTAAAAGTAATTAAGAACACCTTATATTTGCTGTACAAATCAAACGTTTTTACATAACAGAGCAGAGTGCATTTTATCTTTGGAGACAATGTCTGGTAATTTACACTCATTACATAACTTCCAGCTGTGCCTTTTTTTCTTTAGAGCATGTTCTCGCTCTGCTCCTACCCAGAAATGCTTTCATAAGAGTAGATTGGTCTTCTTGGTGAGTAGCAAACATAAAACGAATGTTTAACATTGTACAATAATGTAGAACAATATTGAAAAGTAGAAAATAAGAAGATAAAACATGAAAACCTGAAATGACTTCATTTACTCTATATTTACTCTTTATTTACAAAAATATCTCAGTCCCTTGACCTTAGCCTGTTGAAACTCTGTGTGGTTGAAGCTGAAGATGAGTGGACCTAGAACCCTGGAGTAAATGTGTGAATGCAGCTGTACCTAAAGTGATTATTTTATTTAAAAATGATTTACATTAGCTTAAAATAAAGGTTAGATTTCATATATTCAGTGTGGGATTGAACAAGATCTACACTTTTATGACCCCCTTTTCCCCATTTTTGCTAAGGGTTCAAATAGTTATGGATTTGACTTATTATTGGACAATCTGGAACATAAACCATTTCACTCCTACCAGTTCTATTACCTCTATTTCTGGTTCCAAATGCATGTATATCATTTCTGTACTGTGGATTGAAATACAGTAGCTAAAGTAACAATGAGGAATCTTGGCCTAAAAGCCCTTCAGTGATCACAAAACCATTGAGAGAGAATAATATCTTAAACAAGAGGAAATAAGTATGCAGCAGTTATAGACATGATGCCCATAACTCTGTGTTATTCTTGGCAACATATTTGCTTTTACAGCAAAAGGAAATTCAGCCTTAGGAGGGAAGTCATACCAGTCTGTAACTGCAACCTGAACATCGGTGGTGAAAAGTTATTTGATGCTGTTTCGAATTATAAAGAGCATATTATGTTAACCATAGACATA
Organism: Rhabdalestes septentrionalis; assembly: GCA_037832545.1. NCBI lineage: Eukaryota > Metazoa > Chordata > Actinopteri > Characiformes > Alestidae > Rhabdalestes > Rhabdalestes septentrionalis. The sequence goes on from JBBMFX010084436.1 coordinate 25,177, forward strand.
ACCATGGCCAGGTTCTCTATAAATCACCCATTGCCAAAAAAACTTCATTCTGTTGGCTTTTTAAGTGGTGTATTAATCTCCACTGGCACATTAGTTACTTTAGTTCATCCCTGGGTAGGCCTCCCTGCCAGGTGGTCTGACACAGTTTTCTCTGAACACGGGAGGTTCGTTGCTAACCCACAAACTGAGTCTTGTGTTATTTCCATTTAGATCTCCCAGTGTGACACTCTCTGCCCACGGGCCGGAGGTATAAAGAACGTGATTTACTGGGTCTTTCCCAAAGTGATATTCATTTTCCAGCACAGTAGAAGTTCTCCGAAAGTCGAAAGGTGCATCTTAGTATATGTGGGTTTTTAATGTAACGTGAATTTATACTGGTGTAAAATCCATTTCCTAAGTAATCTAATAGTAAATTATTTATCTAGGCCTTCAGCTGACAAAATGTGGTCTTTATAAAAGAATGAAAAAAGTGAGATGAATGAATGTGTACTATCACTTTTACAATTTAACTGCACATATTATGTCATATAATCATGTAACTGTAATTATATTAAAATATAATTGCAGATACATGATTATATGACATAACACAATCAGCAATTTTATCTATACAGAAAACCCAGATTGTCCACTTTACTATGAACAAGCAAGTGTCCTAAAAGACTACATGAAGATTAACAAAAACAAAGTCTTTGAATATGTTGCCAGTGTGACATTTGGTTTAATTGGGTTAATATGCACTCTGATGCTAGCAAGACCATGTAATTTGGATTAGCTCACCATAGTTTGGCCCAGAAGTGGAAAAACAGCTAATCTCATTGCGTTCATCAGCTATTCGCATCTTATTGTCACTGACTGACCTACATTTTGGTTCCTGAAATTTCAGTCCTTTAGTTCAACAATTCCAGTGCCACCTCGTTAAGTTTGTTTCAGTGTTGTACATCATATCCTACTCCAAAATACAACTAGATTTTTGAATTTGATCACTTGCAGTGCCACAGCCATTGGTAGCCAAGAGGCCTCACTCTCTCGATATGGGTATGATGGCCCGCCCTCTCCTCCGATCACTCAGTGTGATGCCAGCTAACAGAGTGGTTTATTGGTAGTTAGTGTTCTCCTCCAAGCATGTGGAGCTGTATAATGATGTTGTGTTTACAGCAGTTCAAAACAATGCCCCTGGGTGGCCTCACGTGACTCAGAGGAAGCACGTGCTGACCTTCACCCTCCCAGAGTTGGTGGTATTGTGTGTTTGAGGAAGTTCTGGGAACTGCGCATGACTAAACATAACCAAATTCCAAGTTTTTGGAACCACAGCACTTTTGAATATTGATTCAATATCATGTATCATAAGCAGAATTTTAGTCCAAATTGCTACCATTTCTCCAGGCTTACAGAGTGGTTTTAATTTGTGAGAGCTTTTAAAGTAAATTCTTGCACTCTACCCACGTATTTGCCTCTTTTTTCTTCTTTGTCACACCTCTGTCTCTGTTTACTGTGTAATTATTCTATGCCACAGCTTTCCCCTGAAGGAATTTATGGACCCTCTGTTGATGAAAGGTCTCCCACCATTTTATTACATCCAGAAAGCTCCAGCTTGAAAGCCCCAGTTCTCCATCATCACTGTAAATCCTTTAATGGGCTTTCCTCTGTTTTGTTAGGTGCGAAACATGTAAAGGAGATGATGGGGAACAGCAAACTTAAGGGGAAAAATAAAATGTCATGGTAGCTCTGATTGGCAGATCAGTTTTTGTTAAGTCAACTTTAATGTTTTCCTATGTCTCTGAGTGACATCCTTATTGAACTGGGAGTAGAGTGACGAGAAAAGTTACGCAACTCGCTGAGTAGCATAATGACCATATTCTATTATAGAGACTTTTGCAGTGAGAAGAATGAATTCATTGTGGCCACATAGCAGTGGGAATGTTTAGTTGGCCTGAATCCCACCTAAGCTCTGTCACCATGGGATGAACATTTTAAGAGGAGAAATATATTGCTATTCCTCAAAGCCAAGACCATTCTCCAATCCTGTGCGTTCTTATAATGAAGAAGCCATATTAGCCATTCAGCTTTAGCATCAGTTGTTCCATATTTTGGTTAATTTAAGCTCATAAACATGGGAGCACTGCGGGGGTTACCCAGATCTAATGTAATCTATCTGTCATGAGAAATAAAGATAAATTCAAATGATGCATACCAGACACAAGCAGGAACTGAAGTCATGCAAGACTAATAACCTTGGGCTTGTGCATATGTCTTTGTGTCTAAATGCACATTTGTGTTCGTTAAAGAAGAAGACTAATTGCATCAATCATTCTTGCCCAGTGAAATGGCCAGATATCAATTTAGACGATCTTTTAACAATTACCCCAATTTCTCTGGGGAACGTGAATTTAAACCTGGAAAAATTAAACCATGTGCTAAAAGGGTAATGCCAGGAATTTCTGGAAAGGTCACTGGAAAGAATTGGACAGCAGTCTGTTTATGATAGATTAAAGAATCATAGCATGTAAATTTATTCCTTTGTTATTCCACGGAGCACTTAGGCCTACATTTTTAAACAACTGTGCGTTCCAAATGTTGCCGTAATTCTTGGACATCTGTATAAAAGGAGAGGGAAGACTTCCCTTTAGAAACGAATATATATTCGTAAAACATGCTAAAGCTCATACATTGCATTCTGTTTTCCAAGGATAAATTCCCCTCCATGAGGAGTAACATGATTTTACAACTTGCAATTATGCCATAACCATGACATCTTGGAAAAATATTTAGATGCTGGGGTCTGGATTGATGATGTTTGCCTTCAGACAGTGATACGAATGAGCTCACACTGAGGCAAGATCTAGGGCTGCATTGTTTTCATATACAGACTTTGATTTGTATTTATACTGAAATAAGACTTACTTTCCCTGCATAGTTTTAGGAAATGTATTCAATGAATACAGTTTAAATACACATTAATAAACAATACATTTGTGTCCCACATAACTATTTTCACCCCTGTCCACTCAGAACTGCAGTATGTACAGTTATCATCGGGTTACTAGTGGTGCAAACATCTAAGCATTGGCTTTATTATTAAGAGATCACAAATTTGATCTCTGGTGATGCCACCAGTGGTGGAGCCAGGACGTTTTCATTGGTGTGACCTAAATGGATCGGTGATCATGTATGGGGTGGCACCAGGACTGGGGGGCGGGGAGTGTTTGTTCTGATGGGATTCCGGCCGGCCCAAAATTACCTGGCAGGCCAGGTTATTATTATTTAAGGCGCCTAAACCACACACAGCAATGACATTTGGAAGGAGTGTACATAACAAAAGTAGAAATGTTACAGTGCAGGAAAAAAATTAGCGATTACTGTGATTCTGTGCTTGGGGTGGCCAGTAGGGTGGTCAGTATTCACCACATCTATCTGTCTTTGGGTGGGTAGAATGCCTTCCCCCCTTACGGTAGGGTTGCCAACTTTCTCAACCCCAAATTCGGGACACTTCTTGCGGGTGTGGGCTGAGGAGGGTTACCGAGGGTCAGACATATTTCTGGGGAGATATCTTGGGTTCACAGTTGTGGTTCTGGGGTGTTGATATGTTTTATGCGCATCTCGGGGCGACAAATGTTTAGGCAGCTCAAAATCCCGGATGATTCTAAAAAAGGGTGCAGTGATGGATATGGAGGACAAAACTGCACGTACATGTTTTGACATATTACAAGCGTGTTTAATAAGTGGGCTGTGGGATATACATTGATTAAAACTGAAGGATTAGCAAGAAGGATTGGAAGGATTGCAACATTTTCAGGTATGAAACATGAAAAAATCTCACATCAGGCAGGTTAACTTGATAGTGTAATTCTACAAATTGCACACTGAAAGAGAATATATATTCATACAATACAGATTCCAGCAACACCCAGATGTTATTTTTGTCTCAGCGTACTGAGTACACCATTATGTTAGAACCTCTAACAATTAATTCTAGGCCCCATTTCCTTAAGCAAAGATTTCCATCCATACACTATACATATGATGTATGGATGAAAGATATATAGGGACAAATCTATATTGGGACAAAACTATTATAGGGTTTGAGCTAGGCCTCTTACTTCCAGTGAAGGATGATCTTAATGCTTCAGGATACCAAGATATTTTGGACAACGCCATGCTTCCAACTTTGTGGACCCAGTTTGGGGAAGAACCTTTTCTATTCCAGCATGACTGTGTCCCAGTGCACAAAGCAGCTCCATAAAGACGTGGCTGGATGAGTTCAGTGTGGAAGAACTTGACTGACTCACACAAAGCCCTGAACCCCATCCAACACCTTTGGGATGAACTTGAAGAGAGATTTGAACCAGGTCTTCTCATCCAACATAGGGCCCAACCTCAAAAAATCTGTACATGGGCACACATTCCCACAGAAGCACCAAAATCTTGTGGAAAGCCTTCCAAGAACACTGTAAGCTTTTATACCTCTAAAGTGGGACCACACTATATTTAAGTAATTAAAGTCCCTGCGGGTGTATTAGTCAGGTGTCCCATAGCGCTAAAATGTATGTACCTAAATGTCTGCATGGCAAGATCTGACAGGATAATCATTTCATTAATCTCACAGGTCTCATTACAACTGGATTGTGGTCAAATTTGCAGCTAAGAAGTGGACACCCCGTCGAAGACACACAACTAGTTCTGTAATTTCTGTAGAGCAATCAACCCACGCGAAACATGCGAGCTAGTGAAACACTGTTGTTATGGTTATTTTTATTACAGTATATTGTCTGCCTATGTATAACACATCAACGTACTTCACTGAGACTTTTAGTGGGCTATCCTAACTTACAGTACAGTGAAGATCCAATTCAGGGTGCCACCCTAATAAGCAAATGCTCATTTAGCCCAGAATTTCTCATACTCTGCCTCCTGAGATAATTGTGGAAATACACAGATATTTTCACAAGACACCAAGCATTGTACACAATCTATATGTTACTGCGTTCATATGTAACTCACAGAAATATTTATTTATAGGTTTTTACATGTAAACCCCTCAATGGCAAAGATTGACTCCTCCATTCACTCCACTCAGGTCGAGCACATTATTCTGGGTAAAATGGGTCCTGGGTTTTGTAAGAAACAGATTTAAGGAGTTTTAGATGTAAATCTATTATTCTATTTCATTTAAAACTGAACTAAATTGTTTCACCATGTATTATTGCATATCCATTCACACCATTACATTTTTTAAAGTGATGTCTTTATGGAACTTTACAGCTCAAGTGTCTTTCAGCCTCGACCTCGTGGATCATTGTGAAGGCCAGGAAAAGGAGCTATTAGCAGTGAAGAATGTCGAAGTGACTCACATGCCAAAAAAAAAGAAAAACCTAACTTTATCAACACGTGGACAACAAAGTAGTAGAATGTGGGTCAAGCCAGACATATTGGTGAAAATATGTTTGTGTTTGAGAACAAAAACAAATAGGAATGTGTGAATGCAAAGCCAAAAGCAGCCCTCTTCCAAAACCACTTTCCTCTGGGACAGGGTCATTTCAAACCTCTGCAGTGCTGTTTTTCTTTGGGCTGTTCTCCTTATCAACATGATAAGGTCAATGCATGTTTAGTGAGTTCTTTTATCACTGCTTAATTCCTTGTATATATTTTAATGTTTCCTTGCTAACAATTCTCATGATTCTGACAAAGTCTGATGAATCTAAGGCTATTGGTGCATGTTTTGTCAGTAACTACATAACAGAATCTGACTTTAGAACATCATTTCTTTTGCTTGTGCTTTTATTTGGAATTTTAAAAGGCCCTTATAAAACATCTTGAGGTTATTACACTTTAAACACCGTTTCTCTCACTGTGGCTTGCCTACTACACAAAAAGTAGGCTAAATTGCAGATGGATGGGTGGGTTATGAATGGAAATCTGGACATATGTAAAGGTATTATTTTGTGACATCACAAAACCGGCACATTCAAAATGGGATATATGGACCATACAGACTGGGGAAATGAAAGACTTTAACAATGGTTGCATACTAATAAATAAATAAAATTCTTCATTACAAAAAAAAGAAAGAAAATACTTCAAATGGTTACAAATGTTTACATAAAAAGAGAAAATGTTTCCAATTGCTTTAGACATGCTTAAAGCCTACATGGCAATAGAATGGGACAGGCTTTAGCCTGAAAACTCATTGCACAGTTAATATTCACATGCGTTCACCATCCCAAAACTGAACTAAGCTCATATTTCCCCACAGTCTATATATATATATATTACATGCAATACCTCACTGACCAAACTCATGCATATAGACATAAACAGGCCAATAACCAAGTGTGTTTATCGTCTCAAAAATCAGGTCAGTCTAAATTCACTGGGTAAAAAAAACATCTTATGTTTTTGTGGTCAAAGCTAGGGTGTCTTTTTTATGATGTCAGCCCCAGTTCCATGTCGCATAAACCTGAGCATAACTGTTTCAGGAAAAGCTCCTCAAAGTGCCTTCTTATGTTATCCTTCAAAGCAAAACTCAGAAACTGATCTTGTATCAGTTGGCATTCAACTGAGGCAGCTCACGTGTCTGCCAGGCCTTGACACACCGCCAGTCACTCAGGAAAAGGAAGTCTGGAAATTTCTGGCATCAGCCTCGTCTGTGGCTTTCGAATTCAACTGTTAACACAGCAGAATCTACTCCGCTGTAGTTGACTGTCCATATTTTGACTCCAAATGACCCAAAATTAAATCTGTGATGAATGACTTGATAAGCTTTTGTCTTGTTATCCCTCATGGCTGGTTATGTTTAGGAAGATGGTTGAGATTAATCCTCAAAATCATTTCCATTCCATCTGCTTTTTATACTTGGAAGACTTATCACCAAACTTCCATCTGCTCATTCTGGCTTCCAAAGGCTGGGAGGAAAAATGGGTCTGGTTTCCTCTCCAGGCATTAGCTAGGAGTCATAGAGTGTACAAAGAAAGATTACTTTCTATATAGGTAAAGATTTAAACTGTTTGTGCATTAATAAAATGTGTGAAGACATATTTTGACCTATTCTATTGCACTTAACATATTTTACCCTGGTTATTGTTTCTCTTAGGCATTTATTTCTCATTTTAGCTTATTATCTCTTAGTCCTGCTTTTAGTCATGATTGTTATTATTTTTAATTTTGTAGACTCCCGATGGTAATCCATCTCCCTGGACTTGGAAGAGATTTATAAATAATAGGGACTTGACTATTGCTTATTTGCTCAATTTAAAAAACAATATCTAAAACGTCTTTTGCTGATTTACATTTTTTCCACTATTCTTTGTAGAACAATATGTTTTAAGATCTAACCACAGATTCCCAACGGTATTAGAGCCTGGGGCTGGTGGAGGCTGTTTCAAAATCCTCACTCTTTCATTTTATAATTCTGATTTGATCTAGATTTTAAATTAGTATCTTTTTAACTGTAGTATTCTTCTTAAATACTAAAGATTTCAGGCCACTTTTTCCTCAGAACCCCTGGTTTATATAGGTTTTTGGCTGAAGATCTCAGTTACTTTTATGATGAGATCACAGGTAGATGATATTGTAATGGAGTTGGCTGGGGAGGGCTTTCCCAGCATGCTTTGCTCCCGCCTCACACTGTGTAGGGTTGTGTTTCTGTGTGTTAGTGGGGTAGAAATGTGTAATTGTGTGTATTTGTGATGTTTATGTTTGTTCTGGGGTTGTTTTGGAGGTTTGTTGTGTGTTTGGAGTAGAGGTAAACAGATCTACCATGAGTACCTGGGGTGGGGTTTCTCTGTTTTGAGAGTGAATGATGAAGCATGCTGAGTTACTTCGCCTGCATGCTCCTGTTGTGTGAGCTGAAGTAAAGACTGTGGAGTAGGCTCACTTCCAGTTCACCTGCCCTGGCAAGTGTACCTTGCCTCCCAAACAATTGCAGCATGAAAAAATTATGATATTGTGCAGTAGGATTGTGCTGTTGGATCAGTATAACTTTGTCTTTCCTGTCCAGTCTTTCTGTAGCTCCCTGACAGTGAAGTGGGTGTTTTGCTTTGAATACCTGAAAGGCAGACTAGAAGATTTTTCTGAGATGTCTTAGATTTGTTTAAATAATATTAGTTATTTTTAACTTCCTTTTTTTGTGGAAGTTAATTGTTTAGTTATCTTTGTTACTCTTCTCCTGCTTTGTAAGAATTATTTCTAGTTTCAGATCCTCAATCAGCCACCTAGATGATCTCATGGATGCGTGTAAGTACCAAATTCAGAGAAGTTCACACAATGTGTTAAGCTTAGTCTATACTTGACTTAGGCCTAATTAATCAGATAAGAATATATCTGATTAATTATAAAAAATAACATCGGTGGAATGATTTAAGAACCAGACCTCTGCACCTCATTAGGTTCTACTAGCTTAGGCCAGAGCCTGTTGAGCTTTGTTTCTATAACATTATTTATTTTGGGGGTTGTAGACTACAATCAACAACCTTGTTCTGTCCTTGTCCTACTGTTGATTATCTCATGTTTACAGACATTCCTGATATTGTTATATTATCAGTAATTCCAATAGAATACAGATAACATAGTATGGCATTTTTAATAATTTGAGGATTTTATTTGTTTTTGCAGATACAGGACAGTCTGATCCTAGTTATGATGAAAAAAGTCACAATTCTAACATAGTTATTTTAAAACGATGCTTAAAAAAAAGAAGTTCCTTAACTCATAGAAAGTGACAATGTGTTAAGGAACTTCTTTTTATTTAAGCTTCATTTTAAAATTACTAAATTCATGAGTGACACTGATTTACAGTCCGTTTTGCTCTGATGTATTTCACTTTTTGTAATATAATATAATGGTTGTCTGACTAGCTCATGATCTATCCTGGGATGGTCTCTGTTATGACTCTGTTAAGCATGCTCTATCTTTCATGCTTTGTCAGTGATGATAGTTTAGAGTCACCTGTGGATGTGGAGTGACAGATAATAAACCTGCTTTAATTTTAGAGGTTTATAATAATTTTTTGAAGGTTTATAACCATGATGCCCCTAGACACCACTGATGTAAATAATCCTGTCAGGATAGAACTCTCAATACTAAGTGTCTTGCTTATTTACAACATATTTTACTGAATTAACAGAGTTAAAAGGACAATTAGAGGAGATAATTAATTAAACAGATGATGTGCCTGGATTTCAAGTAAGAGACAGATAATATACACAATGGGTTTATTATCCACATATCTATTAAACCCAGAAACAGAACAATGAAAGTGACAACTAAGTGAAAGTCATCTCAATTGACAAAAATGTTCCTCAGTCTTCGCCTTATTCCTGTATCTGTTCGTTGTGCATTACAGGTTGCAATAAGGGCTAAGGAAATTATGTAAGGGAAGACCCTTAATCCCTGTCCTTTATTGCACATTACTGTGTCACTACTAGTGTCCTCGTTTATAGGGAGTTGCCCCTGTGATCAGAAGCTCATGGGGTCAAAACACAGAACTGCTAGTGTCACCTCTGTGGTACCCTTGAGCACAGTAGCGTCCCCAAACACTGCTCCCTGGGCGCTGTATTCCTGGCTCTCCGCTGCTTAATGCAGGGTTAAATGCAGAGAAAGAATTTCACACAGTTCACACTGTGTGCTGTGGTGTTTTCACTTATGACAAATGGACACTTCACACACACAATTACAGTAAACACAGCACAAACATACACCCACACCCTTACAACACAGCACACAATACAGAATTTCATTAACACACTTGTGTCTTTACAGGCTCTAAGACCCCGATTGCTCATGTCTGAGTGACGTTTTCACATTCAACTGTCTTGAAAACTAACTTACAGCCTTTAAGACAATGTGGAGGGATTTATTAAGACATGGCAACCAGTCCTGGACATGGTGGGCCTGGAGTGATGTGGAGTTAAATTAAACTTAATTAAGAACATGAGAGCTGACTGACCCCCTAAAGGGATGAGGCTGACGCTACCAGATTTAGTCAGGAAACCCACACAGAAATATGGCATTTCTTGGTTTTATGTCGGTGCAGAATTGACGTTTGGGTTATTCACTGGAGTGCCGGAGTACTGCAGAATTGAGCATTGTTCCAAATTCACACACCTGACTCATCGGCTAACAAGTAAACTTTGTTACTTCAGAGTGTAAAAGTAGTTCTGCATGAATAGAGTAATCAACCTTTAAACATTCTTCCAAACAGCACTTAATTTAGAGAAGTTCACATGAAAAAAGAATTAATTACTCAATTGAATTAGTATTAATTTAATGAGCCTAGGTGACTGATCGCAGCCATGAATAAATTGCCTTTTTAATGAAGCAGAATAACACAATACACTAGAAAAAAGGAAATACACATTACACACATGAGTATGAAGGAGTACTGACCGGATGAATAATGAATTTGATAAGGCATGGAAATGATTCGGCTATCCCCAACCAACAAGCTTCATGAAAAATGGTCCAATTTCCCAAACAGGTTAAACACATCAAATGTCATCAAGTTAAAGAGAAGCCTTTACTTTTGAGCTGGTGTGAAGTCTTCTGCTATGCTGACTCTGTAGGCCCACTCAGGTACGAGGTAATTCACAACTAAGGAGTTCCTATTCATTCTATACACAAATAAATTTCCCAAATGCATGATTACAACTATTTCTTCTTAAGGAATTGACCTATTTTCAATCCCATGCAGGTTAAAAAAGGTGTGCTTTTAGTTAGAGTGGATGAAATCTCTGTCTCCTTTGTCTAACTCTGAGCCTGCCAGGTGGCCAGTCTTAAGCTTAATTTATGGCCTTGTCTAAACTGAAATAAGAATATCATATCAATATCCCACAGCAATGTTTTGGAGTGACACAGGTGTTTCAAACCAAGAAGTCATACCACCCTGAGTGTTTTGAGACCAAGGATGACCGAACTAATGTTAGTTTTTGAGTTATAACTCAATTCCACATCAGATGGTAATATGCTTGAATATACCAGGATAACTTTGTCTTATAAGTAGGATAAATTCAGAAACAAGTGATAGGAGCTTGTTTTAAAGGTAGAATGACTTCAGAGACATGCAATAGGTTTATTCCTCATACACACATTTCCTAACTCATAAAGTCTTTCTTTTCCTTTAAACAAATAAATATTTTAATATAATCTAACAGAGACAGGGTTACATTGGATTTTATCAAAGAATACACATTCACTCTTCATATTTTCTGATTTTGTGCTTCTGCATTCTGACAACTTTGGCACATGCTTAACACATGACAAGCATATAAGGTTTGAAATAGTTGCAAGGCAAAGAGAAGCACGAGGTAACACACATGAAGGAAGAGAGTTAGTGATGAGAGATAGACCTTCATTAGTCCCTCACTTGGGGCCTGCTCTAGATTGCGGTTCGCCAGTGGCCTGTTATGACTGATGAAAGGTGAGGTAAGGATAAAATCAACTTAAACAGGCTCATCTTCAACAACTTCCTGGGCTCATGTGAGCCACCCAAGTACTTATAAAAAACAATAAACTAAAACAACAACACAAAACAATAATAAAAAAACAGGAGCAAAAGGGTGAAAGAGACAGTACTGAGGGATCCTGATCTGGTTGTATCTCAGGAAGGAGGGAGAGAAACTGATAAAATGGAAACAGGTTACAGAGAAATTACCTAATCAGATAATACATAGAAGTTCTTTAGTAGTCAGACCTACAGTCTCCCATTTGTTCTGCCTGAGATTCTGACTGAGTAACATCTCCGTGAGGGTGTTGCGCTTTCCAGCATTATCTCGGTTGAGCCTAGTTCATGGGCCTTGAGCAGGAGATGGTTTCACATATTTACCTTGGGTTGGTGTGGTTTTATTTGATTGCGGTGGACCCATTTGAGGGTGGTTTCCTGACCTGTTATGATCTTGTCCACAATTCCGTAGGGTCCTGACCAGTGTGGAGGCAATTTCTTACAAAGCCGGGATTTTGAGTCTCCCGGCTAGTTGTCCGAAGATGTAGTACTAACTCTGTCCCCCACTTAGAACTCTGTCTGGGAGGTTTCTCTGTCATAGTGTACCTCCTTATCTTCAGCACATTATTGCAGGTTCTACTGTGTGAAGGCAAACGACATCCTCAGATGTGGGTGAAGGGCATTTAGGTCCTGTTGGTTTGTATATGTGGTGATGGAGCTGGTGTCTCCATGTTGATAGCGGAGGTAAAGCAGAAGTGTCATCTGTCACCTGGTCATCAGTTTGAAGGGTGACACTCCTGTGGTTTTGGCTCTGATAGCCATTAGAAACATAGGTAGTTTTGCATCCCAGTCCTTCTGGTTGGGAGCCACATACTTTATTAGCACATTGACCACTGTCCGGTTGGCTCAGTCTACTTGGCTGGATGACTATGGGTGGTAGTTCATGGGGATTTGGCAGCAGACCAGGCATTCTTCGAAATACTCAGTCACATCCTGTTGCATTATGGGACAGTAGTTCTTGCATCACAGTATCCTGCACATGACAGATCATGGGCGTACAGTAGCATCAGTTCTCAGGGTTAGGAGGAACAGGGGGGCACTGTGGGGTGGGGATATCAAAACCTAAGTTCAGTTTTTGAATTGAACCCATGTTGCACACTGGTTGTAAGAAGGGTAGACAACTTCAAAGTCGTGTGAGTACATGAAGTGGGTGGGTGGGTCGAAATTCCCATGGGTTTCAAAACAGTGATGTATGGGGTTCTGACATGATTTGTCCAAAATTGAAGTGAAAAAAATAAATTGATGAACTAATAAATAAAAAGTAACCCATTCTAGGTAAGGTTAAAGGGTAGGCATAAATGAGGCTTACCTACTGTCTGTTAGGGGAAAGGAGAAAAAGGTAACTGACAAGCGACAGAGATAAGGCAGCCAAACCCCAAGTATGTTAGCCAAGTGTTGGCCTTAAGTTTACCCAGGGATTGGTAGTGAATCCTAACAGTCCCCAGAGAGCTGTCTTTGGGGGTTGAAAGGGTGACGCTGTTGCGTGGGTCCTGCGCCTCCTGGGTTTCTTTTTTGAGGTCTTTTGAGCCTTTGAGTGCCTGTTGAGCGAGCTGGTTTGTCATTAGCAGGTGTAGAACCACGTTGTCTGGCTTCATTTTTCTCAGTGTGTTAATATAGCCATGGTGAATCTTGGGAATAATGCGATGTGTATGATCGGCCATTGGAGGAGGGCCCTGGCCAGGATATGTAGTGCTGGGACTTGTTTCCAGGCACATCCTGTCCATCTCTGTCTTGGGATGGGTGCTGTCTTACATCTTACCTTATGGTCTCGGGAGTGAGTCTCAGCATGTTCACACTCTGGCGTAAGGTCAGGACTTGGCGGCGTAAAACTTAACATGGTGGCTTTAGAAGTTTTCCTGGCAGAGGTTCTTCGATTGTTGTAGACACTGATTGTTCAATCCATTACTTGCTGGCTATTTATGTTGTAGTCATAGGCTCTGAGACCTAAGTCATGGCTGAGTACTTGGTGAAGGCATCAGAGGACGAAGGCTTTGAATTTACTGTCATCTTCCATGTCAGGCTTGCTTCGTGATCCAAAATAGGCTGTTCGTAAGTGGCTGTAGTAGGTCTGAGGGGTCACCTGTCTTCTCTGTTTTATTTCCCGTAAAATCTTAATTCTCTTTTTATTGAGTCCAGCTCCTTCATGTCTGCCCGGTGTTGGCCTTTCGTATCGTTAAGCTGCTTTCGGTGATGAGTTCATCAGTGATGTTCTGGGCTTGCTTCAGGGCATGTCTCAGATGGATCTCTAGAACAATAATGCAACAGTCTTTGTTTTGGGCTTCTTCCTAAACTTTGGTTAGCAGAGGTTTTGTGTGGTAAAATTTTTCTTCGAACTTCTTTTCAGTGGCTTTGCCTTGTTGCTCCTGGAGGGTTGATGTAGCCTTGTGGTTTTCTGAGTCTCATTGGAATTTCTCTTTTGCAGGAGTCTTCATCCCTATTCTCGGATGAAAAGGGCTTCCAATAAGAGGTGACTGTGGGGGGTAGGGATGGTATTCCTTTTAACACACTTGTTAACAACATTCCTGGCATGTGGTGGCGCTTGTCAGGGTAGTCTTTGCTAGATGTTGTGAACAGGAAGTGGGACAGAGAAGAATAGAGAGTAGGGTGGTTTGACACTGTCACGGTTCAGTCCCTCCAAGAATGGAAGCAGAGACATTCCTCAGTTTGCTTTCCTTTATTTTCAAACTTAAACAAATAAACACGGCTCGTGGGCCAAAGTAAAGTGTACAAAACACAGGGCACCTTTGAACGCTAAATAAGACTACTGACCGCCTGCTAAGATGCAGTCCTTTCCCCTATAAATACAAACACCCCAACCAAGACCCCCGCTCCTCTCGACGCCGCTACTCCACAGTCCTCACAGGCGGGGTGCCTGTTCCCCAGCCCAGGCGGCGCAGAGGTGAGTCGCAGGACGCTGTCCCTGTCCCGCGGCCCCGGTCCCCCTCTTAGGGACCCCACTGCGTCCGTGGTGGTCTCACCACCACCAGGCAGGCCCTCGGCCGGCAGAGTGTCCACTGTCTCGGGCCTGTCTCCACTGTCTAGGGAGAGCACCCTAAGCGGGCATGACAGTGGTCTCCTCTGGGAGACCACTCGTGGCGCTCCTCGCGCCTCCCTGCGTCTGGAGCCCAGCACCCAGCTGCTGACTTGGTGGGACCCCCCTGTAACCCTAGGGACCTCCCGACCCAGAAAGCCACCCCAGCCAGCCCCCACCCATCCACCCTCCGACCACTACTCCTCCCCAAAAAACACAAGGGTGTTTTTTCTACACCCCAAACCAGGAGGAGGTCGTGACCAGAGGACAAGGGGTGGGACAAACAGTACCGGTGCGGGCGGGGACGGGGCAGGCAGGGT
>JBBMFX010084447.1:0-10154 GCA_037832545.1 Rhabdalestes septentrionalis
AGAGAGAGAGAGAGAGAGAGAGAGAGAGAGAGAGAGAGAGAGAGAGAGAGAGAGAGAGAGAGAGACAGAGAGAGACATTGTTCATGCACAAAGCACTGCACGTATACCTCAACAGCAAAACTGCAGGTCCATCTCATTTAGTTCACTAGACAGTTGTAAATGTGATATTGTGTGTAATATGTTGTATTATTGTGTTATAATGGTACAATTCAGAGGGTTCTTTAGGAACATCACTGTATTGTGACACCTTTAATTACAGGTGCTAACAAGATCCAACACTGCAGACTTTAGAGAGAGATAGAGAGTGAGAAAGAGTGAGAGAAAAAGACAGAAAGAAAGCAAGCGAGAGTAAGAGATAGAGAGAGACAAAGAGAAAGAGAAAGCGAGCAAGCGAAAGAGAGAAAGATAGACAGAAAAAGAGAGAGAGAAATAAAGCGAATATATAGAGAGAAAGGGAGAAAGAAAGCGAGTGAGACAGAAAGAGAAAGACAGAAAACATACATAGAGAGAAATAAAGCAAATAAAGAGAGAGAGAAAGAAAGAGAGAAAAAAGCGAACGAGAGAAAGAAATATATAGAGAGAAATAGACAGAAAAAGAGATGGAGAGAGAAATAAAGCACATTAAGCAAGAAAAAGAGACAGTGAGAAGGGGAAAGAAAGAGACAGAGGGAGTGAGAAAGAGTGAGAAAGAGCTAAAAAGAAAGAGAGAGAGAGAGAGTGACAGAGACAGAGAGAAGGTCAGAGAGAGAGAGAGAGGCAGTGAGGGAGAAAGCGAGAGAGAGAGGGAGGCAATCTTCTAGATAGCTCAAGACTTTAATATGAACATGATATAAGTATATTACAATCTATTCCATTCCCAATGCATTCATCTACCTATTACTGAGTCAATATAAAACAATCCTTCATATATGGAAAAAGCTTCTTAAAAATGGGCCTGCTAGAAGAATGAGAGCTCAACACATATATCCAGAAACTACTGAGCTTTTGAACAGACCTCATTAAAAAAAAAAGGTAATGCAATACATAGATGTGTTGATCAAGCTGAAGAAAAATTACCCTAGTAGAAAAACGTCCATTTCTGAGTGAAATAGCTCCTGGTGTCGCTGCTTGAGGAAGTGGTAGAGTTGCCTCTTTCAGAAAAGAGACATAAGATCAGTGCTGCATCTTCATCTTTGAACACATGGTCATTTACCAGGACCAAAATATCTCAGAACCAACAAAGCTACAGAGGTTCAAAATACACTTGTGACAGAGGGCAATGAGCAGGTGATGAAAACTCCACCCACACTTCTACACTAGTACTGAAGTCCGCCTACGCCTCTACACTGCTTCTCTGGAAAGTTTCTCCCATCTCTGAAGGAAAGAAATGTACTGATTTCTAACTTAATTCACACATACCTCCAATTAATGACTGTTCTAGAGAAATGTGCTTTTTTCCCCTCATGTACAATTAACCCAATGCTGTCTACTATTGGTTTCTGGGAAAATCCACAGAAATGACAGTGCAGGATAATCATTCAAACAGTCCTGATGCTGCAAAGGCGTAAAGTGTTTCAAAGCGAAAAAGAGAAGATAAGGCAGAGAAAGTGAGAAGTGAGAGAATTTATTGCATTCCTGGAGTCTTCGCTCCCCATTCTCTCATTCCTCTCCTCCTCCTCCTCCTCCCTCTGCTTCCTGTTTCTACCTCCTCTCCAGATCTCTCATTTCTTCCTCTGTCCCTAACTGTGTTTCACCTTAATGCACAAGTGCCTGTCTGAGCGAAGGCCTCATTCAGCTTTCAGCATTCTGACACCAAAGTGAACCAACACACACACACACACACACACACACACACACACATACAAATGGAACAGTGGCCTACTGTGGTTGTGTGGCAGGCATTATGTGCAGTGCAGTGCATTTAAAGACAAAAAGTGAGTGTGTGTGATGAACAAAGACATGGGGAGAGAGACAGAGAGAGAGAGAGAGAGAGAGAGAGAGAGAGTGACAGAGAAAGAGGGAGGAAAAGGATGATTTAACCTCACTGTTTAACTAGGGTCACAGCTGCAGACTGGACACACACACACACAAACACACACCACGAACCCACACACACAGAAATGCAGATACAACTGAGTCACAGCCAAAATTCTGATTACTGTCCCTCTGTTCCTCTCTCTCTCTCTCTTCCTCTCATTCACCTAAAATAGCTTTTACCAGAACAGAGGGATGTTGTAACTTCGTATTTTCAAACAGTCTGAGCCGACATGACACCAAAGGCCATTAAAGCTGCACTCACTCACACAGTCAAGTGAGATTTGTTTGCAGTTCATTACAACGACAAAAGGAATGTGGTGGCCGAAAAGCCACTACATGCCCGTCAGATGAGTAATTCATATTGGCTTTTTATCCTGTCGTAACTTTTTTCCCCCAGCAACACGTAATACGGAGTGGTGTTTAAATGCATGATCAGAGATATTGCATGTCAGTCAGAGCAATTCATCCCCTTCAGCTACCTGTATTGTCACATGAAGGACATGAACATGTCCTCACTCCAGGATGGGATGGACTATTTGACTTGCAACACAATTTTGAATTTCATGTCTCAAACATGATTCATTTTAATGCTGCTAATAGTGGTATCTTCAAAACCTACCACAAGTAGCTAGCTCAGAGACTAGAGAGGTGGCAACCAATGACAAAGTGTTATTTCTTAATGTTTGGGACAAAAAACAGGGGTATATTTATGTATGCATACATTTTGGCATGTATAAATGTTTGCAGTCTGGTGAAATTTCCTCTTATTTTTCTCCTCTTCCTTGAAAACTTGCGGCAAACTGCCATGGGCGTCATGAATATACATATTTTATACACTTGATTTGTCATAGAATGACCTGGAGTAACCATTCCTGGTTCCACAAAGAACCTTCCAATGGAAGAACTCTTCTGTGTATGAAGAATTTATAGAGTTGAAACAATCTCAGCATAAAATATGGGGTTCTATTGAAACTTCTTGTTCTCCGGGCACCTTTGAAAAGGTACTTATGTATTTGTAAACCATAGTGTAGCAACTGGGATGAGATCATTTTCCTAAGCATGTATTAAGTGGGAATGTATGCTAATTGCTGAGTCCTTTTGACAGAGCCTAGATGTTGCCTGTGAGGCATGGGACTTTATATTGGGCCTAAGTGGCTCTGAGTCTTTGCCAGATCCTGGAGAGGGTGCACCTGTTTGTCTGAATGGCTCTGAACACCTCCAGTCTCACTCAGCTTAGAAGACAGTTCTGGGTACTGTAGTTTGTGTAGGAGAGTGGAGTTCAGTCAGATGGGTTGTGGGCTGATTGCTTCACACTGGTTAGGTTATGACTTTCCTGGAAGGGACACGATATGTTCATGTGTGTTAATGCATCTTCCTTCAAGCATGTTCATGCATGTGTGGGTGACTGTGCACGCTTGAGCACGGCAGAAAAGAAACTATGATAAAACGGACAAATTGAAAACATCTGAAAAAGAAAGATGTGTATAATTTGGTTTCAATCTGTGATTGCACATGTAATTTGATCTCTCTGCCATTTTAAAGCACGGATTCAACCCATTTTGGACTACTTTGGACCAAATGAAGACTCTGTACACTATCTGCCCTAATGCTAGACTTTGAAGAGTATCATTTATGGCTTATTTTTTTATAAATGGTCATGAAAATTTGAATTTTTTTATGGGCAAAACGATGAAAAATAACTACATTATGCATAACTTTGCAAAAAATCCAAAATATTTAACATGGCGCAAATTCATTACGAATTAATACAAAAACACAAGGACAAAGCGTTACAGTGACACTGCTGCACGTTGCAATATACAGTGTAATATGTTAAAATCACAGTGGTGAACCACTGCTGCCACATTCATTGCCAATAATACTAAAGCTCTAATTTTAAAGGGTCCATTTAATTGCAAATCCAAATGATTTTTGAATGCAGAACATTACAGGGAGGCCAATTCCAACAAAGATCATTTATCTACATCAGGGGTCGCCAACATTTTTTAAACTGAGAGTTACTTAATAGGTACCGAGCCATACGAGGGGTACATGTTTGATACACCAAAACAGAGTTTACCTAAACGTATCTAAACTTCAGGTATAAGAAACATGTTTTTAATGTTTTTCTTGTAATTTGTATATTATAAGATCAAATTAAATGTGGGTGGAGGTAGCTCTGTGGGTAGGACGCTTGCCTCTGGACCATGAGCACCATGAGATCCCACCTCCAGCACCACCACTGGGTCCCTGAGCAAGACCCTTACCCCAAGTTGCTCCAGGGAGACTGTCCCCTGTAGTTAGGGAATGAAAGTCGCTTTGGATAAAGGCGTCTGTTAAATGCCGTAAATGTAAATGTTAGATACTGGTGAGTTGTGCTTTTTTAGAGCAGGTTCACGGGCTACTCATGTGGTCCTTGGGGGCACCATGTTGGTGACCCCTGATCTAGATTATATAATTCATCAAGAATGTTCAGATTGTTTGAATCCAATTAATAACTGACAGCCTAATGCCAAAATCAGGTATGTATATGTACATTTTGTTCCAAGTATTCATCGACTCTAAGAATAATGCAAGCAAGTACACCGCATTTTGTTCCGCTGTAAACTGAGGTCTAACAGGCGTAGTAAAACCCACTTGAAAAGGCTTTAATTTCTGCCACATGTTTCAGTGTTGCATGACTTTGAAGTCATCCCAAGCAGTCCTCCCTTGGTTCCGGAGCCTAAAGGCAAAGGAGGAACAGGGGATGAGTTATGTCATCCTGAGACAATCCGGTAAACCTATACCATAAACCAAAAAAATAAAAAAAACACACACACACAGCTTAGCTGTGGATTAACTGACAGGAGCCATTCAGATGAAAAGCTGTGATTACTCTGTCCCTTTAAGAGACTCATCACATTCCTTCAAGGGACTCGGCAGAGCTGTGGAGTCTGATCGGGACGTACGAGCCACAAGTCGCCATAACATTACATCATCCAGCTTTGTGAAGATCCGTTGTCATGGCAACCACTAGTCGTTTGAGCAAGGGTTCATAATAGCTGAGGTGAGGAACGCTGTTCGAGTTCGTGTGGGAGTTTGAGTGCAAAAAAAACCTGTTGGCATCTGCGCCGGAGTCGTTACAAACAAAGAACTGCCAAAAAAGTAATATCAGGGCCGCGGCCCAGCCGACCCGTGTTATTACGACTGAAGGGGGCAGGTAATAATGTGTCAACCTGAATGAAATACTTACACATAAAAACAACGCCTCGCCCTCGCTGATGTTCCTGAAATTGCTGTTCAGCTTTCGAATGGCATGACATAATGGTGTAATAACATTTTATTGCCTTGAAGCTGACACTTCTCAGCTTAAAATTGGGGGTGCATTATTTGCATTATATTCCATTATATTCAGTCATATATTCCATTTTGTATTTCCTGTGAATTCCCAGCCCTTTGACAAGCAATCAACCAGCAACTGCCAGAAGAAATCCGTGTTCTAGAGCATCAAGGCATCATCCAGTCTTTTTTTTCAAGCTGCACCGCACCCTCCACTTGATGCCTCTGCTAATTAGTAAGCATCGAATCAGATGCATTCAATTAGAGGGAACATCTCACAAAGCAGAAGCAAAACCAGTTAGATCAAGCCACCGAACCACACCACAGAGGAGGCGGCTTGTAAACCTCAATCTCTTCAAAAAAGAGGGATGAAAAACAAGGCAGAGAAAAGGTCAAGATGCTGACACGGGGAGGCATGGGCGAGTTTCCGCTCCACTGAGCTGAAAAGATTGACGGAGAGATATAAATTGCGTTTACCTTCCTCATCTCTATGGCCGCAAAGGAGGTATTACCCTGCGAGGCTTGATCTAAAAACACATTCTGTTTGCGAAATACGCAAAGAGAAAAAGCTCATGCTACACCACGACAGTATATCACTCATGGATCAATATCTCTGCGTGATTTTGCAGCAAACATAATAACACAAGGACAAAATCCCAAGCGACAGAGGTATTGCTGCATATTGCAACATGCGGTGCAATGTGTTAAGATCACGGTGGTGAAACTTTGATGTCACATTCATTGCCAGTGATTCTGAAGATCTGATATTAAAGGGCCAATATGCTGGCAAATCCAAATGCACAATACAGAGCAGCCAATTGGAACAGAGGTCATTTATCTACATTATGCTTAAAGGCGCAGTAGCAACAACAGCCTCTTCAAATGTAATGGATATAAAGCGAAGTGGCCCCTTATAGTCACGCTTGAATACACCCCAGCACTGCATGCAGTGTGAACAATGTGAAATTCTCTCTCTGCATTTAACCCATTCACTACCTGAAGTAGGGGGCTGGGGTACCTTGCTTAAGGGTGATAAAACAGGCAGTTGTGATTTGAACCCACAATGATAGCAGGGGCCACACCCTAAACATTAGGCCACCCAGAGCCCCCCAAAAAGGCTGGATAATCAATCGAGAAAAATTAAGGTGGAACAACAAAAAAGTGGGATACATGCCCTTTGAATATTTCTCACACACAGAGCAAAAACGTCAAAAGTAATGGTCCAATAGTGCCACAATATGTCTGGAGGTAAAAGAAAAAGTATGAGTTAAGTATGAGTTTTATGATATACATTTTTTTTTTTGGAAAAATGAAGGATATACATTTTTTCCTTACTTTTGAATAAACACACTAAAAAATCAGCAGTACAGAAATATTAGCAAGCGATGGACACATTACGAAACACAATTTAGAATTAAATATTCAATTACGTAAGCACCAGTAAGGCCTAATGTATAACTAAGGGAACTGTGGGCATCTGTAGTAGTCTTATAAGGCTTACATCTTGTTCTGCATGATCTCGGCCAAAATGATTTGTGTTTAAATCACATGATCGGGTGGAATCAAGTTCACATTCTCGCAATCCAGCAAACACCCACTGTCATCTGGAAAGTCTGAGATGCTCACAGCACTCAGTAAACAACGGTCGGGACTGGTTAGGGGGGCCATCATTTGCACAGGGCCTTCATGTGAATATTGTGAAAACGGTAAAACAACAATACACTGATACACGGCCACACATTGCTGCGTAATAAATAATAGGCACGCAATTTACAGCAAGAAGAACCGCAATTCAGAACTGCTGAATGTATGGAAAAGTTCACCAAGGTTTATTATTCTTCCGGCCGGGCAGTCCGGAGGGAAAGGAGCCGGAACTCTCAGTTCCCAGAGCGGAGGACAGTGGGATGTGTGACCTTGTGGTGGACACTGATCCGGATTTTTCTAATGACAAATCTTAACAGAGGCTTGTGAATCGGCACCAAGACTGTAACAGAGGGAGAGCTATGGAGGTCTCGCACACACACACACAGACACACACACACAGCCAAATCCAGGACAAAACCACAGCCCCGAAAGGATTCTTACATAACAGCTCTAAAGTAAGGCCTGTTATGGTATTATACCTCTGCAGAATCAAGCGCTTTTACTTCACTGTGGAGTATCAATCCGACACAGTGCATAAAAAAGGAGGGAAGAAGAAAAAACATCTGCTGTGCACTGAACGCTAGGAGATCTTTTCATTTTGATAAAAAAAACCTCAACAGCAGTATTCTGGCCTGATGGCATGACATCTACTTCACATTAATACAGGTAATGAACACATGCCTCCCGGGTATTAGTGCTCTCTGCTGAAAGAGTAAAGTACTCCTACATGAATTGGAATTGTTTTCTTCTCTCTAAATTCAATTTGCTGTTTTTATGATGTCACACACACAACACATATAAACATAGCCCTTGATTCCACCTAAAGCAGATTATTGACTCACCAACTGCTCAAGGACTGCTTTTTTAATTGAGAACAGCACTTATTTGCATATATCAGTCTGAAATTTACAGTAAACACAATTTTTATTCAAAGGGATAAGCACATAAAAATCACATAATAATGAGCTACTGCTAGAGTACAGGAAAAATGTAGCAACAGGGTCCTTGTCCCTGAAGGACCAGGGAAATGACATGCATTGCCACTACACTGCAAAGTTTTTTGATTGATCAATACAGCTGAAAGCAAAGATAAATACTGGGGTAACTGTACATTAGACCTGGTAATATGTTATATAGTGAAGAATGCACAAAGTGAATGGCAGACCAGCGGGAATTACAGCGTGCCTTGCGCGCTTCTGGCACGAAGGCTCTGTAGAAGACAGAGTGAAACGAAAGAGGGAGGCGAGGATGAGGAGGTTAAAGCATCCATCACGGAAGTTGGAATGGGAAAAGACAGGGCCTCTGCATCTGAGGGAAAGTGTCTGTCGTTTCTGTGCTCTTGACAGGTCATTTGCTGAGTCAGTGTGGGGAGAGAACAAATGTACTCAGTGGAGCAAGAGAAAGGGAGAGCGAGGGAGACAGAGGAGCCAGAAGAAAGAGAGGGAGCGAGGGGTGGGACAGAGACTTGCTGGTTTAAGTTTTCAGCAAAACAGGGTTTCCAACAACTGCTTGACTCTCTGCCTGCAAACAATCCCAGCCACAAAAGCGCTCCCCAAACACACACAAACACACAGCGAGCCAGGAAGTGGACGCAAGGGAAGCGGTTTCTGCTGCGCTGCCCATTTTCAGCAGAGGCACAACAGGATCAATACAGAGTGCAGAAAACTGCTCGAACCACAAAACACACCCTGAGCGCCTCCACACTTTATTCCCGAGAGATGGAGCACCTACTTTTTCCCCCTTAAAATGTAATTTGAGTTCATTCTGAGCAGTTTAATGGCTTTCAAGTAAGACAATATGCCTAAAAGCCTTTGAGGATGAGGATACACTTGAAAAGAAAGCAATGGAAGGCATGTTAAGATGAGTAATGATTCTTCAGACACTACAGAAGAATCTGGACAGACCAGATATTCTCTCTGCTCCAACTTCACTTGGGAAAGGGGTCTTCCCCCCCCCCCATAGGCCCCTCTGTTTCTCTAAACCTTTTTATCACATTTTTTGTTCTGTCTGGAAGAGATACCATCTCTCAGTTATGCTCTACGGGCACCTTCCTTCAGGGAACATCTTCATAAGGCATACGTGAAAGTCTGACATGGATGTGGGAAACCTGACAGTCCTTCATCATCAACTCAGTGTCTGATTCATGACAGACGTGCTGCTCGTGCCATGAGTGTGCCACACTATGTGCCTGTCTCCATCTCTTCGGCTATCTAACTACACTACATGGACAAAAGTATTGGGACCATTCCAATAATAGGGACTTTGAATGACATTGCATTCAAATTCATAGGTTGTAATTTCTTCCCGTTCATTCTGTCGAGCATGTATGAGGTTAGTCACTGATGTTGGACGAGAAGGCTTGAATCACAATCTCCGTTCCAGTTCATTCAAAAGTTGTTGGATGGGGTTGAGGTCAGGACTCTGTGTGGACCAGTCAATTTCTTCCATGTCTTTATGGACATTGATTTGTGTTTCTGAGCATAATCATGCTGGAAGAGAAAAGGACCTGCCATAAAAACACTGTTTCCACAAAGTTTGTCCAAGATGTCTTGGTGTGCTGAAGCATTAAGATTAAACCTTTCACTGGAAGTGAGGGGCACCTAATTTCAGTGATTAAGAGGTGTGTCCCAATACTTTTGTCCATACAGTATAGCTTCACATTACACTTACCTCCTCCTGCCGAATAACAGCTTTAACGTTCAGAAACTGGCAACTTTGGTGGCGTACTGTTTTCGGATCGATCTGGGACAGAAAACCAAATGAAAGAAGCCTCGGCTGCAAACGCTGCCCTACTGGAAGAAATCCTGAGAGCCAGCTAGCACGACAAACCAAAGAAAATCAGGGGGGAACAAACCGGGTCCAGAATGTATCGGAATGGCCTCTGGTACTTACTGCGGAGGCTAAATGTGGTCAGTCGGGGGAGAGGAGGGGCGCTATGGCTGTTAAAGACCCAGTCCGTGCTCCTCTTGGCGCTCGCCGTTCAACAACGGGCTTTTGCGAAGTCCCCTTTCTTTTGGTCACAAAAATGAAACCTCAAAGATGCGGAGAAATGTGCCGTGTGTATCGATATGTGTGTGTGAATGTATGTGCGAGCGTGGAGATGCGTGTGGAGAAGTGAAGCAGCGTCGTGAGCGCTCCGGTCCGACAAAGTTACAGCGCGAAGCCCCGTCTCGCCG
>JBBMFX010084458.1:0-10153 GCA_037832545.1 Rhabdalestes septentrionalis
CTAGTGAGCTGAAATGTTGTGCAGAACTGCAAGTCTGTTTGGCCAAATTACCTTAAATTTTTAAGAATGTAATTTCGGTTTCAAGAAATGAGCCAAACCAACTGAGAAAAACTGTATGTTTTGTACACTGTATACATTTTCTTTTTATATACTCTAATGTCTGGAAGTTACTTTATGTGTGTGAATAATAATGGTTACAATTTCCTTGACAGTATGAGTGCAGTGTGTGTGATTTCAAACTTTGGAGGCTGCTCTTACCGTAAAATCCTTTTTTTCAGCTTTATACATAATTGTATTCTGTTCGCTAGACCTCTGCCATAGTGACAAAACATCCAAGCATTTTGACTTGCAGTGCTCACACAATGCCAAATGGACAATTCATTTTGGGGGCACTGACTATTTATATGAGGAAGAAATTTAGTTAACTGTTTTGGGAGAGATATGAGGTTTTGCCCGTGAGCCATGGTGTTGTGCTGAGCAATTCAGGTGATTTTGACAAAAGGTCTAAGTGAATGCAGATGAGCCAAAGCGATTGAGGAAGAGCCAAACCAACGGAGAAAAACTGTACTAATAACAATAATACGAATAATAATTAAAATTCTCACACAATCACACACCATATCGATTCACAGTAGGGCATTAATAACTTCAGATTTTTCCTGGTCGACTAGTTCTTCAAGATAGTCGCAGTTGAGTCGACTAGTCTTGACGACGTCAACTACACGCTGGAACTAAGGTGTCCAACACTGAATAACTTTTATTAAAGTTCTCTGTAACATTAACAGTCAACATGACATTTAAACTAAACAAAACAAAGGCTGATACCTTGAAGGTTCTGGTAAATTTAAGTGTAAACAGAAAGTGGGAAGAGTTTAAGCCCCGGCGCTGCTCAGCTCCTCTGAACCGGACTCCCTGCAGTACTAGTATTAGCATGTTAGCTAGAGGTGCCGTTTTGGAACCGTGCAGAATGCCAGCTCTTTTCCTGCACTGTCACACCAACTTACAGGTTCTGCAGGTCCCTGTGCTGTTTGTGTGTCTAGAGTGAAGGATCTCCACACGTGAGATGTGTGTCTCTGTTCTCTGCTGCCATCTGTCTCGTCTTGTTGTGGTCTAGTGTTTTAACAACACTCTACGTGCCAATGGTTCCGCCCCTATTATGAAGGGACTATAGTAACTGGTTAAACCAAGGATGAGTGTCAGTGTCATCCAATCAGAGGCAGAGGCTGCAATACGTCCAAAGCGAGGGCAGAGAGAGAGAAAAAGAACACGCTAGTCGACTACTCTCAGAGGCCACACACACATACACTTTTTGTTTCCCAGATAAAAGCCAAGATGTAGAATTTTGGACGCACCCGCCCAGTTTTTTGGGCCAGAAGTTCAGTGAGAGCACTGCAGGAGCACCCAGCTCCCCTGTCACCAGACTTGTGAAACTCATGAAAGTCTCCCTGCTTGAGTGAAGGTTCCAGTAGTGGAGCTGTCTGGTATGAGAACCCCTGCATGAATAACGGTGTTTTCTGTTTGCAGAAAGGGAAGATGGACCAGCTGAACTCTCTTCTGAGCAGCCAGCACATGTACAACACTGACACGTACCGTGAGGACCCCTGGGTGGAGTTTATCCAGCTGGACCTGGACGATGCCGCCGACAAAGATGACAGTTCAGACACTCGGCGCCTGCTGGGACTGACCCGGCCCAGCCTGAAGGGCGACGATGACTCGGGCCGTGCCAGCTGCTATGACCCGGACTTCTTGCCTGACCCCGAGGGCCTTTTGATGGCTCACACTGGAATGGAAGAGCTCCACCCGCTGGTCAGCGAGAGCAGCCCATCAACCCCTGGCCCCGAGACTTCGGAAACTCCCTTCTTTCCAGTTCAGACCCAGCCTGTCAGCCAAAGTTGGATCAACATGGACTTTTACGCCCAGGTCAGTGATGTCACACCAGCAGGGGGCGTGGTTCTGTCGCCTGGGCAGCAGAATGACACGTTTGGCAAGGACCCGGCTGAGAAGAAAAAGAAGAAGGAAGGAGAAATAGGTGAGGATGGAAATGAGAACAAGCTGCAGCTGCAGCTTCTGGTGGCAGATTCCAGTGGAGGTTATTCTCCAGAAGTCATCGCCAGACAGGTTGAGTCTAGCACCCCCTGCAGTTCGGCTCTGGAAAATGCCTACCACACCCTTCCTCCCGAGCCTGGCGAGGAATCCCAAGCCTGGTGTGTTGGGTACTTGGCACCTGCTGCGGACGCCCAGACACCTTACTTTCTGCCCGAAGCACCACCAGCCTCAATGCTGCCCCCTGTGTCAGACTATGCGGTAGTGCAGGAGGTGGACGGTCAGCACAGTCTCCTGCTAAACCCCTCAGCTCTGCAGTCACCAGCATGCCCGCCAAATCCCGCCAAACGCCTGCCTGCCGTGCCCATGGAGTACCTCACCCCAGAACTGCTGGAGAACCTCAGCCCCTGAACCTCAGAGGTTGAAGGATGGGAAAAAGAAAGGGTTTTGTCATTCACACACAGCCTTGTCCTCTGCTTTCATGGCTGGAATCCACCGCAGCAAGGTTGAGGGACGAGGAACAGCCAGACTGCGGGGCTAGACGCATGTATTTGTGTTGTTCTGATAAGCTAGTCCTCGGGAAGCACTGTAGATGTCCTGCTTGCCTGTGCACTTTGAAGCGTGAAGATCCCTCAGATATACTTTGTGCCTGTGCCTGTGCCTGTGCCTATGTGAATGCTCTGGAAATACACTTGCTGGCCTGATAACCTCGGATCTCCTGTGCTTTGGTGAGGCTGATGTGGACAGATACCCAGACGCAGGTTCTGGACCCATATTCATTTTAATCCTCGGCTAAATTGTGATCGGAGCGGTTTTTACCTGTGTAGTCCAGACATGGACTTAATTCTGATTGACAGCTGGAGTGAAGAATCAGAGATGGCACAATGCCACCCAGACACCCACATCCACCCAGACCTAGTGGTGTTTTCGCTTAAACCTTAGCTTAACCTAACCTTTAGCGTGAAATCTTTCAATACAGCTGCTGCCTCTCCTACTTGCTTCTCTGAATAACCCGTTCTTATGTTAATGTTACACTAGGCTACAGTGCTTCACTTCACCTACTGATTCTGTGACATTTCTGCCATTATTCTAGCTAAAACTTTGTTACAGTACATCACTCATAGTGTTCCTACTACAATTTACTTGACCTTTTAATTGATGCATCATCTGATATTATTTGATGTTGTTTTACTAATGACACTTTACACCATGTTATTGCCGCTAAAATTTTTGCATTGTTTCTGCTAATTCTTAATTTTATATTATCTCTACTAACCCTATCTTACACTAAGGGTGTACTCACACTAGGCACGGTTGCCGTAAACCGGGCCAGAGTACAATTGTACAAAAGAGTAAAATTGTTTTTGCGAATGCTACAAAAATGTGATGTTACGTGTCCTGTTCCATGCTCCAGCATGGTTAGCGCTCACACTACAAGCAAACAGCGTCCGAGTCCAACCGGCACACCTTCTCCAAGCGGGCCAGGGCTGGCTAAACGAACCGGGCCCAAGCACAATGCGGAGCACTCACACTAGTCAAACGAACTGGTCAAATGTACTCGGGCTTGGTTCAAACTACTAGCATGAGTACACCCTAAAACTCCACTTTACTCTAAAGTACTTAATAATAATACACTATACTAACTAAAACTTCACTTCATACAACACTATTTCAGCAAAAATGTCACTTTACTCTAAACTACTTCAGCCAGAACTTCACATAATATTACACTATATTAGCTAAAACCACTTTTCAGCTAATTCACTTTATTATGTTATTTGGGATAAAGATTTGAAGACCTTTACAAAATTTCTGCTTCAACCTCTCTGATGTTCCGAGCCTGCTCTTGCTGGATTTGTCACAGAATCAGATAAGATGGTTTCCTGTGTCTCCCTGGTTTGCGGCGGGTATTGACTCGATATTGATTGATGGGGATCAGTTGAAGGAGAATTGGGTGCGTTAGTTGAGGGAACGTGTGTGTGTGTTAGGGGGGTGGAATTGTGGAATTGTTGCCAGCTCTGTATAATACGAATCTCTACACATATACTGTGAAGGAAATCACATTTGCTTCAAATCAGGGATGGTGGGATCATCCTGTACCAGCCGAGTGGTCTGCAGTAACACCGCTGATGAGTCACGAGTCGCCTGAGTGATTTTTCTCTCCCATTCCCTGGTCTGCCACAGCGTCGGATTTACTGCTGTGACTTTTACACCGCCTTTCTGTTCCATCAGCCAGAAGCTCCCGGAGAGGCCGGAGGGAGTGGAAGCTGTGCGCTGATTGCTTAAGTGAGTGGGATGTATGTTTATGCATTTATAGCCATGAGTTCTAGATACCTGAGCCTTTGTACTAAAGCCTGTATTGTCTTAATGAACAGATGAAGCACTTCAGCCTCTCTTTATTCCGGGACTCAGCACTAGCTGAACGTTTCTGCCTTTACACACATGTAGCAGTTTTATACAGATGAAGTCATGATCATTATCACCGTGAGCATCCAGAGCTGCTCCTGACCGCACTAGCGGTGTTGATTGTTGTTTACTGAAGTTCTCACAGCCATATTCATTACCATACAGGACATGCTGCTTCTACAGGGAATATCTTTCACACCTGCTTTTTACCACAACTGGAAACAAGGAGTGTTTTGTTTTATGCATTTTGAAATACGCTTATAAAAATAAAGGTGCCTAAAGGTCATAGAAGATGTGAGGAGTGTGGGTTCAGAGTGAGTTTAGTGTAAAACATTTAATTGTAGATACTGAGTGGAGGTGAATAGAACCAGACGTCTCCAACACGTATACACCAATTTTATTCACTACCGACTCCCAGTGAAGCTCCATGTGTCTCTGACTCTTTATAAAGATGATTATGATGATAATATAATGGAGAACCTCAATGAAAACATTTTTCTTCAGGTTTAGAACCAAATGCCTCTCAACGACGCAACCATACGACGCAACCATAACAATATCATGGAATAACTTTCTTTCAGGGAGCCTTAAGAGGCAGATATCTGGTTTCATTCACCACCACATTCAAATGTTCCGACTCATGAGTTTCTCCAGAATGAAGCGTATCACTCTAAACTTAGTCTGAACATCTCTTTACAACTTAAACCCTTAATTATTGGGGAATTTCCCCTTTAAAGAATGACTTTGCTTAATGAGAGGAATGTGAATGTTGTGCTGTTACATTATGTCCAGTCCAAAAATGATCCAGGAACCTTTATTTTTAGAGTCTTGATATACAGGTGTTGTTTTACAGTGTTTTACTGGAAAGTGTTTTTGTTCAGTGTTCAGTTCTCTGCCTAATCCTCTGTGTTTGGAGTTTGGGGAGGTGGTCAGGAGATCAGAAGGACCAGACGGTCACAGCTTAGATGCTTGAATATTGGGTATGACGGGGTATGTGTGTGTATTTGCTGCAACACAGTTGAATCAAGTGTACTTAGAAGTTCTTCACTGAAACCCAAAATGGGCTGAAATTACCCGAGCGTTTTCCAGAGACAGACCTGGGCTGTAATCTAAACTGACCTTTCGGACCTTGTCAACAAATTTGACAAAATGATCAGTTTATCCCCTCTCATTCAGCCTAATGCAGTTTGGCTCCACCCATTCTGCCTGCAGCAGGTTAGCCCCAACCATTCATAATTAAGTTATTTCAGTACAGACTGCAGTTTGAATAAACCTGACAATCAGAACAGAGTTCATTTACA
Organism: Rhabdalestes septentrionalis; assembly: GCA_037832545.1. Lineage (NCBI taxonomy): Eukaryota > Metazoa > Chordata > Actinopteri > Characiformes > Alestidae > Rhabdalestes > Rhabdalestes septentrionalis. The sequence continues at coordinate 5,751 of JBBMFX010084458.1, forward strand.
TGAATCAGTCTTCAAGGGACAGTAAAACAACCTGTATATTTTTTTTGGGATGAAGAGAAGTGAATTAGGGCTGTGTTTATTAAATTACATACCAAATTATCTGGGAATTCCACATGAATGAAGCACGCCAGCGCAGGGTTTGTTTGATTTTGGGTATTTTTCCGTGTGTTTGTGTGTTTCATTCATGTGGGAATAATGTAAACGTTTAAATGGGGGAAAATTCAGTGCAGATCGATTTTCAGCCGTTTTCAAAATGATTTTATATTACAGGTTATAATTAATGTACAGATAAGAGAGAGCTAAAGATATCTTTTTTTGATTTATGGTGCATTTTAACCAAAGTGGTTGCTTTTTATTTTCATTCTTTCTTTATAAACAAGTTAACAAATTGGGAGATGTTCCGCTCTGTATGTGACGTGGACGAAGTATTCAAGCTCTGTTCTGACCCCTGACCCCTTTTATTTCTGTGGTTTACTATAAATAAGCTATATTTGAGTTTAAATTCACAGTAAATTGACACCAACATTCATATTTCTGCTTTTAACATGTTTTCATTTGCACAGTTGCATATGTAGTTATGCCCATTCAGCCAAAATCAGTTTAGCTCCGCCTATTCGATCAACTGCAGTTAAGCCCCACCCATTCAACCCACATCAGTTTAGCTCCACCCATTTAGCTTACAAAAGTTTAACCCCACCCACTTAGCCCACATCAGTTTAGCCCCACCCATTATGCCTGTAGGAATCATCAGTTTATGCCTATAGGGCTACATCAGTTTAGACCAGCTATTAATTTTCACACATTTTTATTTGCATATTTGCATATATTAACACTAGATCTACAATGGATTTGCTATATATGATCAATATACATTTACTTTTATGCACAATATAAGCCGTTTTAATCCTGAAGGACAATGACGTTTGTTCCTTTATCCTCATACCAATGTCTTAAACCGGATTATTTATACTTTGCCATTTTAGCTCACACTGAATGTTCCACCATTGTTAAGCTCAGACTGTGCTGCTGTTTCTTACCTTGTACTTACCTTTTTATTTCAACTGTAAGGTCTAAAGAGCTAAATACTACAAATCAACACAGCTGAAACATCTGTATTTTTAAACCTAAACGCTAAAATAGAAACACATTTTTGACATTTTAATGATAAATGCTAAGTAGCAAAATGCTACTGTCAGAAATGTTTGTTTTTAATCTCTAATGCTAAATAAGTACATGTGATATATATAAATATATACACACACATACTATGCTAAATGGTTAAATGCTAAATGTAAATGTATTTAAGTGTTTTTTATCTGACTAGTTAAATGCTAGAATCACAATATTTCTGTTTGAATTGGTAACTAGTAATTTAAAGTATTTCTGTTTTATTGGTAAAGGCTAAATGCTACTGTTAAAAATAAAGTTAATGTTACAGTTTGATTAAGCAGTCATGCAAAATAGTTAAGTACTACACTTAGAATATATTTTATACTTGATTATATATTATATATTTTAAGTTTAATTGGTAGTGCTAATTAGCAAAAAAGTTGCAACTTTAAAAATTCATTATTTTTGTTGCTTACGCAAAGTAGCTAAATGCTACAGTTAAAATAATAAAAGCTAAAGAGCTGCAGTGAAACAGCTCAGTTTTAATTGGCTTATTATCTAAACTGTAATATTTAAATCATGTCATTTTAATGTTTAATTGGTTATGTGTAGTATAAATGCCACAGGAACTCGCTGTGCTGCAGTTTTTCAGCTTAACTGCTGAATAGTTAATGAGCTGTTTAGTGTTTTAATTGTGGGAGATGGACAGACACTGGACATGTATGAGGTCAGAGGACAATGTGTATGGGTCCCCGGCGCTCAAGTTCTGGGTCTTGCCCATTGTATTCTGGAGAAATGAGGACTGAGAGGACAACTAAAGATGCTTCAGAGGGACATTCATGTGTTTTGGATCCTCATACCTCAGCAGAAAATGCGAAATCGTCAATTTTGTTAATATTGTCAGTATCCTTTTCCCTGGCTCAATAAAATCAGCTTCAGAAAGACAAGTCTCTTTACTGCAAGTTCCTCAGAACATGGACCTGTATGAGTGCATTTGCCTGTTTGAAGTCATAATTTGCACTGTACTGATCTTAATAATGGGATTTGGGGGGTTAGAACACTGATACACAGTAAACCTCTGTTTTTCACGGGGGATATGTTCCGATATCACTGCATATAGGGAAAAGCTGCCTTGTTGTGATGCAGTTAAAATGCAAATAAATGCATATTTTTATAGGATAAACCCTAAATATGTCCATAATTATGCTCCCAAAACATTTTAATTGCATTTTAAACTCATTACCTTCAAAGAAAATGTAAAGGTAAACCCGTATTTGTACTGTACTGTTTACACTGAATTTCCACATTGTAGAGTGTAAAATACCGACATTACCCTCTGTATAAACTGTTCTGTAATTCATGCATGGGCGTTTTGTTTGGAAAGCACTGTTGAGTTCTTTGGTCTAAGCAGGAAAATACAGTAATAATTGAATTTCATTTACAGTAATAAAAATACAGAGCTTTAAAAGATGCCCCACCATCTTTCTTAAGATTTAGCACTTAAATATACGAAAATGTATGTATTGCTACGCTGTGATCTCCTGGCCTGGTCTGCCATGCCCCCTTGTCCTTGTTCTTGTTGTTTATGTTTGGGTGCAGTGCTTAGAAACCCAGCACATGTATGAGCAGGCATGGTGGACCTAGATATCTGCAGTTTCCACATTATTGCAGGGGTTTCAGCTAATGATTATTAGTTTGGTTCTCAGAAAAAAATCTGCATGACTGAACCCATAATTGGTGATCCCTGTAAAAGTGGGGATGGTATACTGTATTTTCTTTGCACCTATCTTAATAATGTGAGGATTAGTACACAAATTCTATGCAGTATTTACTCTGAACTTCTCCTAATAATGTAAGTTATTTGGTATAAGCAGGTAAATACAGTAAACATGAATGTAATTTACAGTAATAAAGATACAGGGCTTTAAAAGATGCTCCACCAGGGAAATTCTGGGCATCAAAGGGCAGCAACCAATCAGCAGCAAGGAGAAATAAATAGCGTTTGCGGATTGGCAATTAATACAATAAAGTATTAACTCTGTACTGATCTTAGTAATGTGAGATTGGGGGTTAATGAATAACAATGTCCCCATATCTGCACATCCGTCTCCTCATCTGACAGGACATTAACATCCATTATTATATGTCCACCTTCAAATTTTACTGTGAGCTTAATGAAAGACTTTAAAAATCTCTCATTTGCAGTCCAGTTCCTGAACATGACCTTCTATGTTGTAACACTTTATGAACCCGAGGACCAAAAAGTTGCAGGTTAAAAACCCCACTTTGTACCATTGTGTCCTTGAGCAAGGCACTTAACCCTCAGCTGCTGCAGGTGGACTGTCCCTGTAACGAATGATTGGACGTCGTTCTGAATAAGGGCATCAGGCAAATGCCAACTTTACCTTTTAAAAATGGTATTCCTCCAGTTATATGACAAAAATCAAGCTCAAATGTGTTTGATCTGACAATCACTGTGTTGAAGACCAAGAGGCCGCTGTGCTGTTAGTAATGTTAGTGCTGAGCTACTCATGCTGATGGAATAAAAATAAGCCCTGTGTGACCCTTTCATTTGAGAACGTGTTCCAACACAACAGGAAGTTCCCCGTGTTCTTCAGTGGATAATAATACTGGGCACATGTTGCGTAGGGCCGTTAATGTGGCGCTGCCGTGGTGTTTTATCGTAGCTCCATTATTGCCCCTGCTGCGCGATGCTGCATTACGGAGCTGCGGCACTAATGCACTGGAGGCGCAGGACTCACTCCGCGCTTCACTAAGAGCTTCTACCGCCATCCAGGAGCAGCTGCGGCCGAAGCTACTGCAGTGCGGCCACACGGTGTGCCGGCAGTGCCTGGAGAAGCTGCTGGCCAGTACCATCAATGGTGTGCGCTGCCCCTTCTGCAGCAAGGTGTCCCGCATGAGCAGCATCTCACAGCTGGCCGACAACCTCACTGTGCTCAAGATCATCGACTGTGCCGGCTCTGGCGTGGCAGCGGCCGCGAACCTCATGTGCAAGTCCTGCCGGGGCCGCCTGCCCAGACGGTACTGCCGCGAGTGCGGCCTGGTGCTGTGCGAGGCCTGTGCCGGTGACGGCCACCGCAACCAGGGCCATGATGTGCAGGCCATCAGGCTTGCAGCTGAGCAACGGCGCCGGGATCTGGGTGGCAAGCTAGCCGCACTGCGCGAGGCCATGGGGGACATTCAGCGGAAGAAGGCAGCCATCGACAGCGTGTCCAAGTCACTGCGGCTGAAGTACAAGGCCGTCCAGCAGGAATATGCCCGGGCGGAGCTGC
>JBBMFX010084469.1:0-10153 GCA_037832545.1 Rhabdalestes septentrionalis
ATGAATGCGGGTCACTTGGGACCCATGTTGTGCGTTAGAGGGGGTTCCAATAGCTTGCGCATTAAAGGGTTAAAGAACGAGACTAACATTACATGTGTTCTAGATGGACTACTTAAAGAATGGAAGTAATGCTACGTGTGTTCTAGATGGACTACTTAAAGCGCTACACACACGCACTGACACTTTCTAAACGAACCTATTTACTGATTTGTCACAAATATCCAGCAAATATTGACTCAGCACAAAGCAGGTTGACAGCCACGTTCTGGGGGGATCAATTTGTTTTATGTGCATCTCGAAAGCATCTTCTCTTCTAAGTAAATGAACTGGCCTACATAACCATGTTCAAAATTGTACAATATGTCTTTGTAATTCCCCCCCCCGTCTTTCATTATTTATTCCTTTGAATGTTGTGTGTTGTGCCATCACTATCATTCACCTCGCTTAACTGTCCAGTGTCCTAGAGTCTCTCCTCTTATTTTGGCCACAGTTGTATCCGGGGTAATTTGGGATTTCGGAACACTCAGTAATCGCTGTTCCATCCCCTCCTTTCTCTAAATCTAGCAAGTTGTGTCTGCTGGAGATTTTGTACCATTTACATTTAATTCTTTTATCCCACTTGACCTTTTGTTAAGGTCACTTAAGAGAACAGCTCGTGGCTTGCACGGTGAGTACTCAGCATGTCCAAACTCTTTCTGTTAGGTACGCACACGCACGCACTGATTTATCCTGCCCTAAAGAGGGCCGTTTAACTGCATAGATTTTTATGTTATGATTAATTATGAATATTCATTATAATATTTAACTCTGCAAAAAATTTTGGAGTGCCAATAAACACACACACACACACACACACACATCATGTGGGCAAACACACACACATCATGTGGGCAAACATGCTTACATTACAGTCACACACATCTGCATATGACATCTAAGGAATTACTGAAAAGTTAAGACACAGAATAGCTTTACTAATGCTAAGGGAAAAACTTTCATCATGAACATGCTCAGTGCAACAAGAGGAATGAGCTGAGTGTACTCGGATGGTCCATCAAGTTCATAGAGAAATTAGAGTTTTCTTAGAATATATGCAGTTGATCAGACATGTGTGAAGCCCAAAATATGCTCCTTTACTTTGGAACAGGAATTAAGCTACCATTGATAACACTGGAATTTAGTTGTCACCCAGATCTTTGATTTTCAGAGACAGTATGACTGTGAGTTGTAAAAATGAACTAAACCTCAGAAAGTAGCCTGAACGCTGTGCCTTTTTACACAACAGGGTCTGTTTTTACAAACCACATCAGTAGCAGGAGCGCCAATCCACATTCAACTTTCATGATGTCATTAGTCTGGAGGAATCTGAGATCAGCCCTACATTGTGAACACCAGCTCTGGGGAAGTTCTGTTCATTTTTAAATGTTTTTAAAGGTTGCTGTTCTTTATTTTTTAAACCATCTAATCTAATTTTTTAAACCACCTAATGATCAGTCACTCCTAGGCACATGGGCACAGTAATCTGTCTTTCTCTCTTCTCTCTCCGGCAGAAAACCATCACGCTCTGTTCATATCCAGCCTGGATTATTCCCTCCATCTTTACCAGCCCCACCCCAACCCCCCATCTCTTAATCCTTAAACGATGCTTCGTCTTGCTTGAGCTTTTTCTCCTCACCATCTGCTCCTCCCCGTCCTCCCATTACACAGATTTATACAAATGAGGAGATTTAGTTTTTCTTGTCTAATGGAAATGACAGGCTGGCAAAAATACTTCCGCCTTCATTCATAAATATAGATCTCACATGGACACAGAGTGAGATGCCTGTCTGGCCTAATGAACTGAGAATAGTTAACCTGATCCTGGTTCATTTCTAATGGCTTTGGACAGCACCCACACTAAAATAATTCAAAAACATCAAGAATTTGGAAACTGCACAAATTTATTAATTGATAAACATTGTGAAATCATTTCATAATAAATAACAGGACAGTTTGGTCTCATATGTACAGTGTTTTGATGTGATTAAATGTCCAGTAAAAACAAAGTCATTTAAAAGCATTTGCATAGTTCGATAACCTCATTTTCTTAAGATTTTTGTTTGTTTGTGTGTGTGTGTGTGTGTGTGTGTGTGTGTATGTGAATTTGTGGGTTTGCGGATGTGTGTATATTCTCATGCGCATCTCCATGCTTCTCTCAGCAGTTCGACATCATTTTCACAAATTCTGCAACAAAAAAAAAACAGTTTTATTTTAAACAGTTATACAAAACATCTTTATGAGAGTTCTTCTAATGTCGGCAGGTTGTAATGTCATCTTTAGGCTCTCAGTCTGGATTAAGGCCTGGAAAATATCGAGTGATGAGTCATGACTTGTAATCACTCACTCTCAAACCTACAGAACTTCTAGATTAGTCAGGGAAATGGTTCTAAAAGGTTTTTTATTCCAACAAAATCTTTCTTTCACCTTTTTAGTTGCTGCAAAGAGCCATTTTTAAAAAATGACAAAGCAGTTTCTTGACACTGGACATCAATAAAAGTGTGCAAAAAACTGGCTCATCTGGCTCTTGGTGCTCTTAGCTTCTATACACTCCAAGTCCATTTTCAGCATTGCTTTTACTAAAGAACATCTGAAGAAAAACATTTTAAACTATATGCAATAAAAAATAAGAGTCTCAGATAGGTTTGCATGATGCTATTGGAGAGCCTATTTTTGGTTCTTTTGAGAAAATTTAAAGAATCAGTTTTATTTGGAGTGTTAGGAACCTTTTTAAAAATGAAAGAATCTACATAAAACATAAAGTCTCTTTAATGAACCATTGAACTGATGATTCAACTTTCCATTATGTGATTCTATTACAGTCCTCACACTCGCTCACTTAATTTACGACAATGTCTTTTAGAGAGCACAACTGTCCTCTCTGGGTGGGTCTCCCCCAACACTCAGCATAACTGTTCCCTCTCTTTTTTTCTTGCTCGTTCTCTCTCTTTCCAACACCCCCCCCCCCCCCCCAAATAATAATAGTCATTAATTCTCGTTCCACACCTTCAAAGTCTACTGTTCCATCGCCATTGTTATCTGCTTCTCTGACCACTGCATCAATCTCTCTGCGGCTCATACTCTCCCCCATCAGCTTACACATCGCTTGTCTCAGCTCTTCTGTCGTGATCGCCCCATCTCCATCCATGTCAAACTGAAGTAGAAGAAGGAATAGAAGAGAGTAGCAGAACAAGACGAACAGCTTGCAAGATGTTCAGTACACATTTATACCATATACAAGTATCAGTAGTGTATACATTTGCTTTTGTTTGATACTGCATGGTCATAAGGTCGTACCTCTTTGAAAGCGTCTTTCAGCTCTTTCATGCCAATCATTCCGGCCGTCTCCGCCAGGAGTTTTGGTGCCATCAGCTCCACAAAGTCTTCAAAGTCCACCCGGCCTCCCACTACAAGTTAACACCATTTGAAGTTTTAGCATATGGGAGCTGAAATATTCTGAAATGTTCTTTTGATAGGGTTTGTATTGTAAGACCTATACATTTCAAACTTACAGTTCATGTTGATGTTCTGGCCCAATTCAATCAGCTCCATCTCAGTTGGCATGTAGCCCATAGTTCTCATCAAGTTCCCAAGGTCTTTGCAGGTGATCAGCCCATCTTTATCCTTATCAAACTCATCAAAGGCTTCACGCAACTCTGCCAGGAGATGAGACAAAACATGAACACTGTAGAAATACTTTTTATGTTCCCCACAATGTAGTCACATCCAGTTTCTCCTCTCTAGCTAAAACACCACAATCACATGGTGCTACCATGCTACATGAGCATGTGCTGCTAATACAAGCTAATTCTCTTATGGCAGACGTCCATGCTAGCATTGCGCTAATGTATGAGAATTAGAATTGGAATAAAAAAACTTTATTGATCATGGAAGAAATTGCTTAAGGGAAACATCATGTTCTGTGATATCATCATGTTTCTTATTCTACCTCCAGCCGGTTAGATGCATCTTTTCCCTTTCATTAATTTATGTAAGAAAGCTTTTGGCCTGAAATGATGGTAGAAAAGGACGAATAAGGGCTAGCCAGTCAGAACAGAGCTCATTTACAAAAACCAGAAACAAACTGTCTGTGTTATTTTTAGTGATAAGTAGGGGTTGGTAAATTTTCATATAACAATTAACCCTGACTGGTTTTTGGGACATAAGATCAGAGATAAGGTGAACTTTTATTAGTCCCACAAGCGGGAAATGTGCATTGTTACAGCAGAAAGTTGACAGTACAAACAAAAGAGCAGCAAAACAATGGATTGAAAGTTATACAACCAAACAAGATCAAATAAAATGTGCTATTTACAACAAACAGAAAAAAATGTAGACATTTGTATGTGGATACAAATATATGTATATATAACCTATTTACTTAGTGGACAGTAATAATGTAACAAGACAAATTGCCCATTGTTTGCTTTTTGCTTTCCATGCTAGTATCATTGAGCATTGCATAATTCTATTGATAAATCTAATGCCTGGATTCACTATGAAACACAATGTACTTAAAATGTGCTTAACTCTATCTTAATTTACCCCTGAAAATATGCCAGATACCTTAATTTTAATAAAGTGCTCATTAATTTGTAAAGAGATCTCTTAATTTTAACTGGATTTAAGGTATGAGTGTGAAAACCCATAATCCTATTCATATGGAATTTTCTTCAGCAGGTTTGGTTATTTAAGGGGCACATTTAAAAAAGTAAGGGAAAAATTCAGTAGTTTTGCTCTCAAGCTATTGACTTACAAATTATACATTTGACAGTTATTTACCTTCAATTTCCTCATCTGCCAGCTCTCTGTCCTGGAAAAAATAAATAAATAAAATGTGTTAGCATTGTAAATTACCATTCTTGTAATATTATTTTTGGTATGGTATTATAATATTGTAAAATATTGTAATAAATAATATTGTCTGACATGTCTCTAATTTGCTATCATGGATACTATGAATCATATAATGTAATCAACTAATGCATAATTAATAATTCATTTTAAATTAAGGTAAAAGATGAAATGTAGCATCTTTCTACATGTCTGATATCATGTAAATTTATCACATGTACAGTATATTATGTTATTGCATAAAGTAAATATTAACATATTGTTTATATACTGAAATATGTTGAAAAATTGAATATATTTACATACTGACCTTTTTCGAAACATGTAAAGTAAATATTGACATTTACCTTTACTTAACATATCTCACTATCATTTTATATACTGATATTTTTGATCATACATTAATTAAACACTAGTATATCATGTATATAAAAATATATATTTCTTACAGTGACTTTTCAGATACATGTACAAATTAATATCTCTACATATTAAAACATGTCACAAGGAAGATCAGTTCTTCTGAATTGACTGTTGGGATTTTAGAGGTACTCACAATCTTCCCACCCCGGATGAAAATGCAGGCAGTCATGTCTGAGAGGAAAACGATGATGAGCTGAAGGAGAGATGCGTCTGTGCAGTGCCCAGCTCGAGGTCTGTGCTTCTGAAAGCCCAAATATACCACATAGTCTTTTACAATGTGCAGGTTTGACTTTGGAAACTTTAGGGGAAATGAAATCATCATATTTCCATAAACACACAACAACACAGACATACACAGCATTCTGTTACTATCATTTCCATATTAAAAGATGTGTATATATAAACAATAATTTGACTCAATATTTGAAGGATTTACTGAAGCCTCTGTTTATTGTTACTGCATTTGTAAAATGCTACATTCCTCTACAATAGCCTTCATTGTAGATTCTCCCAATGTCCACTTATAAATACATTCACAACCCTTCAACGTTTTGGAATCACATGTTGTTTCATACAAAATAATACCATATAAATGGTAGACTTTAATTTTAGCATCTAAACACCAAAGGTGTAACTTCAGTTTCTCAATGTAATATTTTACTTTAAGGATGTTAAACGTTTATATTACTGTTGTTGTTGCTTTTGCATATCTCCAGTCCTGGTTTTTGCAATATTGTTGCATTAAAATATTTTCAAATATATAAAAATGATTTCCCAAATGGCAAGTTGGAGGCACTCTTGATGTTGATGTCATTTTAACTTCATTTTAGAATAGTATTATATGAAATTTTCATTTTAAAATATGAATTTAATTAGAACATCCTTCTGGAATATCCATTTATAAGAATTTAAATTTCACTAGAGCTTGATTCTGGAATTTTGATTTCATTTGAATTTCACACTGGGTGTTAACATTATTAGAGCTGCACAGAAGAAAATAAGACAATGTACAAGAGGCATCATAGCACAGCTTTTATTTACATTTTAATGAAAAGTGGCATGTTCAAAATTATTAACATCCTTCTCAATAATCAAAAGAAAAGCCTTTTTTTACTATTACAGCAATCAAACGCAACCAGCTTTTTGCCTGTCCCCACTGGTATGGTCTCCCATAGACTGTGTAAATTTGCAAAAGGTATGACTAATGTTGGACATGCCACTTTTTGTTCAAAAATAAAGATTGAGAAATATTTTTTCACGCAATGATGCCTCTTGAACGTCCACTTATTATTTTCTGGGACGCCTGTGTCATTTCCAATCAAGAAGAAATTTGCTTGTTAAAAAAGTTGTTACGTGAAAATTTGCCTGGGGTATGAATACTTTTGTTTATGACTGTATTTGTTTTTGAATTTATACGTATTATATATATATATATATATAAGCAGGGGTTCAGTATCAGTGCATCAGGGATTCCATCAGCATCTCTATTACTTGAGCTAAACCTGCTTAGAATACTATTAGAATAATGATGATCCTGCTCACCTGTGTTCAGATGACCTGAGGTCGAACTCCTCTGTCTTCCACTTCCTTTCTTAGTGGTCAAAAACAAGTGCACAGCCCTTCCTGCTGAACACTCTGACCAGCCGAGAGTGTGGGTGAGCTGTGTGCAGGCTGAGTGCGTGAGGCTGGCAAAAAGAAGAGCAGCGGAAGGGAGTGGTCAATGTGACGTCATCCGTCCCGTTCAGTAGCTCAGTTTGATGGAGTCAAAAAATAGCACAGACCAGACACTTTTATACATATTAAAATCAGTGTCATGCACAATCTGGTATGGTTCACTGGGGCATGAGCAAAATTAATATCTTTTAAAAATGAAACATGGGCCCCTGTCCTACATTTTATACTTTAATTGTTTTCACTGTGTCCCCTTTATTTATGCGGTTTTATACTCCAAAAACAATCCTAATTCATTTTGCATCAGTCATATTGCAACTTATTTTTGGTTCAAATTAAACTGTCTAATTGTATAACTGTGCCTTTAAGACAAATGTATGGAAATGAGCTCTGTCCTGATTGGCTGCTCTATACTGTACTAATTCCTTTTCCAAATAATGGTCCCAGTCTGAAATGATCATAATATCACTATGAATGGACAGAGCTAAATTACTGCAAGCTGAATAATAGTATGCAAATGTTGTTGGTTTTTGTGATGTCAAAACGGCCTGTTTGTGCAACCTAATGTCTATGTAATGCCTGCATGGGACATTTTTTACATGCGACATTAAACCTTTGGATTTACCATCATATGTGCCCTTTAAGGTTTAATCCGTTGTTCAAACGTTGCTGTTACGTCATACGCTGTTAGGTAAACATATCACTGATACACTTTTTTACTATCATGGGATATAATAAGGGGCTCAAAGCAAAATCATATAACATCCATCTGGTCCACGAACACACAGACGTATCGCACGCTCTCACCTTAACGTGGGTCAGTGGAGTAGACTGAATAGGATTACTAACAGTAATTCCATTGTTTCTATACTAACGCACGCCCCAGCATCTGGGGGCCAGGACGCGAATGGGACAAACATTTGCTCATGTAAATATTTTGCTTGTTTCTGTAAACACTGCAATGCAAAGATTCACTCGTGTTACCCATTATGTGGAAAAGCAGCAAAAATGACCAAAATGCAGATTTGAGTTTTTGATTGTCTGCAACGATATGGAACCCTGTTACAGGACCTTATTTTATCTTCACCATACTTCTCATTTTTCTTTAATAACTTGAATCAGAATCATTTTCATTAGATTTACATTTATTTTTCACCCAATTTAGTTTTGGCCAATTCGCACCTGCTCCGCCAATCACACAGTGCTAGCATTTTATTGATAGCAGGCCTCAAAATTTTTATTGTTTACTTTCCCTTTTATTTGTAAGTGTTCCATTCTGAGACATGATCTTAAACTCCAGTCCAGGCTTGATGTGGTTTATGCAGCATTGTGGAGCCCTGTGAGGGACAATGATGGGCTAAACTGGGATAGGGTTAAAGAAAAAGTGGTTGTGTTTTTTAACGCAATGTCACTTGTATTCCTCTTTATTGTATTGGCTCTTTATTACGCAGGAGCGGACTGATGAAGAAAAAACGAGTGTGTCAAGCTGTAACAGCAACCGACACCCTTCTTATCCCTTACAATTCAACAGACAATTTTTTTTGTTGTACCATGATGTATGTAATTGAGTTCTATTCTGATTGGCTCTCTTCTATTGCTTCTTTTTCAAAACACAATCTGGTCACAAAACCAAATATATACAAGTCCATTTTGTTGGTTTTGTGTCATCATAAAAGCAGTAAAATTTAACACGATTTAAGGCACTATGAATCCAAATGCCTTATTTTTACCCCTTAAAATAACCTTAATTTTGCCCATAATTTCCAATATGGGAAATTAAAGAAAATTAAGGGGAAAAGTGCACAGATTAAGGCTGATTAAGGGTTGAATCTACTGAATTTTCATGCATGCCTTAAATCAAATTTTAAGGAAAATTAAGGGGCCTGTTTCACAGATTAATGGCCACTTAAGTCAAATGAAGGGCTTTGGTGTATTTTCAAGGGTAACGTTTGGTTGGGTTAAGCACATATGAAGTACATTGTCTTTCATAGTGTTCAGAGTGAATGGTACAATTTTCTAAATTTTTTACAGGCTTTTAAAAAAATTCTATCAGAATTTCTGGACAAAAAGAAACAGAAAATTAGACATTAACAAATGTGAATTGTAATAAGGCTGATCATGCTGTAAAGCTTGTACTGGGTGGCTGCACTCAACAGATTGGGACTTACTATGAAGAGGATGCTGCTGTGTTGACGACTGCCTAATTCTCTCAGTCGTGTCCTCTAACCCGACCTTTAGCATGCGTGCTGACTCTTAACCCGATATCCGCTGCCCAGTTACATAAATTTATGACTCCACCCTTCCTTCAAAGCCATAAATCTGTTTGCATAAGAGAGTTAATCCTCAGCTTTGGCCAAGAAGATCCTAATACAGATTTTTTGAATTATTTTGCATTCTGGCTGCAGTGCCAAAAAAGGTTACGTAAAAGACAGGGGAAAGGAAGAGAGGGTGTGGGGGGGTGTCGGTGTAGGTTTGAGGTGAACAGGGATGAATGTATTGGAGGGGTTGGTCAGAATAATTAAGAGGAGGAGGATGGGAATAAATTATTTTGGGAAAGAGATGAAAGCATTTAGCAAGTGTATGACAGCTGGCCTGATGTTAGATTTTTTCTTGCCATTGCTAAGGTGTTGCTAGGTGGTAACTTGACTATAGTATATTAAATGTAGTGTACTAATTTACCATAACTAATAATAACTATACTATACCAACTTACTTAACTGCATATATATATATGTGTGTGTGTGTGTGTGGGGTGTGTGTGTGTGTGTGTGTGTGTGTGTGTGGGGTGTGTGTGTGTGTGTGTGTGGGGGGGTGTATATATATATAAATATATATATATATTAAAACAGTAAATTATCATGGGGTTACGTTCAAAGAGCACCTGCGTTTAGAAAAAAAAACCTAAATATGCCAACAAACATGCTTCCAAAACACTTTAATATCATTTTAAACTCATCTTAATGCATTACTCTGAAAGATAATATAAAGGTAAACCTGTATTTATTCTGTACATTTTACAATAAACTCCAACAGAGCTAAAATCTAAAAAACGATGTAACCCCTGTATATACAGTCATTTATGCATGCGCGTTTTGTTCTACACTCAACAAAAATATAAACGCAACACCTTTGTTCCTGCTCCGATTTTTCATGAGATGGACTTAAAGAT
>JBBMFX010084479.1:0-10153 GCA_037832545.1 Rhabdalestes septentrionalis
CAGCAATTATATTACTACAAATCTACATATAATGATTATACATAATTTAAGTCAATATTAAGATATGTCAGCATATAATTAATATATGATTTCAGTCAATGATTTATACAAAAGTGACATACAATCAAATTATACCTAAAATTCCAACTTGACAGCAAACAGAACTTTGCCAAGGAAAAACAAAACACACAAAAAAAGGAAAAACAAAATACCCCGAATGAACTGGCCATCATTCATTAAAGAGCATTAAGGTTTCTGGATGTTTTTCTGTTTTCTTCTTTCCACGAATTTCAGTCAGTTTGGCACTGATGGCTGCACCAATGCTGGTGGGCAGCACATGAGGCCCCTTTTTTCATGTTGGATTTGAAAGAAAAACTGATATGTGAAATATGCAACTATTGTTATAGTAAACTCTAATAAATATGTGCTTGTGTGTATAGTTTAAATATTGTGTTTCATCTAAAAATCAGTGTACAGTATATGACTATGACTAACTATAGGCATGGGGCTCCACTTAGGACAAGATAATAGCAAGGGCATTGTTAGTATAGCCTTATACTGACTGGTAATCTGCTTTGTTTTATAAACATCTCAAGAGATGTGGTGGACATTCAAATTAAATTAGCATTCTTTCACTATGTTTTTGCATCATAAAACATATAAGGCTTTAGTCATATGTAGGACATATATAACATATATGATTGAAAATGGAAGAGGTAGAGAGAGAGAGAGATGGAGAGACAGAGAGACAGAGAGAGAGAGAGAGAGACCGAGAAAGAGAGAGAAACACAGAGAGAGAGAGAGAGACAGACAGACAGACAGAGAGATCACTGTGTAGTGATTCTGAGATCACAGAAGATAATGTACAGATTGTCGCTTTAAATTGGAATTTTGGCTTGTGTTTGTTTGTCAGAGAGACAAAACCTCTACAACAGAAAAGTGGAGACCCAGGGTTTCCAGGTCCTTGGACAAAGACACCACTTGCCTGAGTGGTAAGTAATTAAGAACACATCTACACTGTGATTTTTTAAGTACATTTACATGCAAACAGTAACTGTAGGAATTTGATATTTACTGAGCAACTTGCTAGTAAACTCATAAAAATGCAACATATGATGATTTTTTTTCAGTTTTACATCACAGTATGTTTTTGACTAAAATATTTAATAATACATGATTGTATAATTCATCCATTTGCCAGTCTGATCCGTCTCTTTTATTTTTACAGTTAAAAAGGAATCTTTACCATCAAAACTGAAGTTCGACATCTCGGGTCGAGGAGTGAGCAGAACTTATTCTCCAACTTCGGTTCCGAGCGTGAAGGCCAGGTCGGCTCTCTACCTGTCCAGAGTGGAAACTGCGGACTCCAGGACACAGCAGGTTTGAGACCTTCGTTTCCTCAGGATCAGGAGAGATTAGCCCAGACAGTCCAGGTTAAATCAGTCCAATGAAACTGATGCTGAATGCTTACAGCTCCAGAGAAATAGAAGAGAGCACCACCTGTATCTGTACACAAAATCATCTCTTTTACGATTGTGTTTCATTTACTTTACTGCCATGATCAGCAGTTTCATAATTCTCTGAAAAGCCATTTTAAATACTATTATTGGTACTTACATTTAAATCACGTTTACTCAGAAAACTGCATCAAAATAATTTGATTCTGTCATGTCATGGCTCTGCTTTACTTCTGTAAATAATTTCTAACTTCATATTTCTTTCTTTATTTCTTCAACACAAACTCTTCAACACAAATCAGGCAGTATGATGGTGGACCGAAAACCCAAGTCGGTCCAACCAGATCTTAAACTGAAACACAAAAACATCCAAACCCAACATAACCCCAATTTCCATTGATCACACCGGCAGCTGACACCAATCATTACCTGACTTAGTACTGGTGATCAGGGAACCAAATCCCACACAATACAAAAATAAGGGTGACCTCTGGTGGCCATCTACCGTCATAACACTCAGCCCCGACAGATTCTTTTTGATGTAGTATTTATCACAATGTTTGCATTTTCAGAATTCACTGCTGCAAGGAAAGGGGACTAAACAAAGCAAGGTAAGATGATCATAGTTAATGTTCTTATTTTGGAGATATAATTGGTTCAGACAATTTATTCATTACTTCAGACAGTTCAGAAGGTTTGACCTACATCAACCTCATTCTGACGATAGATTTATTCATGCAGAAACACTGATAATGGTCCTCACCCTCTGGCACAGCCTTTCTTCTGAAAAAGCTGTTTCCTTTACTCATTCTGGTTCCCAGTCCATACCGGTCTCATTCTGGTTCCCGGTCCAGACCGGTCTCATTCTGGTTCCCGGTCCAGACCGGTCTCATTCTGGTTCCCTGCCAGAGTAGCAGAATGCCTCTCTATCTTAAGAAACCTCCTGAAGACTCTGAGAGAGAAACCTCCTTAAGACTTCAGAGAGAACTTCGTCTCCTGATGATCTGTATCTTCTTGTACTAATCCTACATAAAGATTTAATTCTCAGAACTCTCCTCCGGTTCTCACTCTGTCATGAAGTTTGAGTGTTTCCTCAGATTGTAAGTTGCTTTGGAAAAACCTACCAAATGAGTGTAATTAAATATTTAGATGTTTCTGGTCTGTATTCAAACTTCCCACTGTCCACACCAGAGTTAATTTGAAGCTTTCGTGAACATGCCCTAAGAATCTATTCGATTTTATTTCAAATAGAGATTCTGCCCCTGGAAATTTATTAACTTTAGCAACATTTAGAAACATTCAGTATTTGATAAAATGACACTGAAAATTTAATTAAAATGACACAATAGAGAAAATCAACTGGGGGTCCAGTCATAAGCATCACATGTTTTTCACACTAACCGTTCTATAAATACTTAGGTTTATATTTTGTGTATTTCTGTCATGAATATACATTTGTATTGTTGTCCCAGTTCCTGTTGTCTGTTAGAGAAACGTGCTCAGCCTGTCAGACGGAGGTTTATCCGATGGAGAGGGTCGTGGCTGGAGACCGTATCCTCCACAGCAGCTGCTTCTGTTGCAGATACTGCGAAAACAAACTCAGGTGAGTCATTTAAAAAAAATTTTTACAATGAAATGAACAATTAACATCATATGGTATTAATGGAAATTGAAACTCGAAATGAATATCATAATGAACCATAATGAATATAGCTCAAGCTTACACAGGGTTACACAGTCAAATTGTGCTACTGTCGAGAAAGCTTCAGTACTTTATCTGTTTCATCACAGCATTCACAGCTACTCCGCTCTGTATGGAGAGTTTTACTGCCCGTCTCACTACCAGCAACTCTTTAAGCAAAAGGGAAACTACGACGAGGGATTTGGATACAGGAGGCACCAGGACGCCTGGCTTTCCAAGACAGAGGACCTCAAACCTGAGACCCCAAACCTGAGAGCATCCAAACACCAATCAACCGTGGAGAGTCCAGCCCGATACCAGCCTGGCGTCTTGCTTCTAAAGAGCAAAGATATGAACAGTAAAAGCCATCCTGCTAACAGTATTAAACAGATAAGCGTCAGCTGGCCACCAGAAAACAGGAGAACCAAACAGACAGACCGAAATATACACACAAAACCTGCAGTAAAGTTCAACTCCAGTAATGAGAGAAATATGACCAAGACAGGTCTGTATGAAATGGACAGTGCTCCTCCACTGTCCTCTCCTGCTGCAAGAAAATACATAGATAAGCCGCAAGAACCAGAATTTGGGTCTGAATTTTATCCTAAAGCTCAGAAATCATCCCTTGAAAAGACAGAATCTGCTTTGTCTCATGAATGTCCAAGCCAGCATCCACAAGCAGGAGACAAGAGTGATTTCTGTAGTCCAGATTCTGTAAATAAGCAGGAAACCATGATAAAAACAAAAAAGATTGTCAGTTTTGCTTCAATATTGTGTTCTAAAGAGGAAGATAAAGACTATTTGGCGATCAAAGCAGACATTAAAACAGAAAACAAAGACAGTAAAGTCTCCAGAGATGGTGTTGTTGAAGAAACGATGACCGTCAATCGTGTTGGAGATGGAAACTTGGAAAATGAAGGAAATGTTTCTACTAATACAATGAGTGAAAATTCTCTTAACACTTACAATGACCCCAGTAAAGACATTTATTCTGGTGAAGATAAGTGGGATGTTTCTCAGCCAAATGCATTCAAGGAACTTCAGGAAAGATCCGTGGTAGAAGCACCGAGGGAATCGGAGATTGTTCCAGATTCAACAGATGACACCAGTCCTCACAGCAATGAGGAAATATTAGTCACTGACAAGGGGAGCATCGGAAGTACATCATCAGACACGGATAAACAAATTGCTACAAAGGACCGTGGCAGGAAAACAGACCCCTCTTCTAAAAAGGGGTCCTTGTCTAAGGGTTCCTTCTCTAAAGGAAAGAGCCCCCTGATCAAATTCTTTTCTGGTCATTCAAAAGGAAATGAGACGCCAGAGGAAAAAGAAAAAGTTAGTAGAAATGGTTCAGAGACGGAAAACAGAAAATCCGCCTCCAAACCCAAGAACCTGTTGAGCAAACTCTTTCAACCTTCGGTGGAAAAAGAGGTGCAAACGCCAGAGACCAAGTCAAGCACACATGAGACAGAAACACAGAAGAAAACACAAGAGACCGAGTCAAACACACAGGAAACTGAAGCACAGAAGAAAACACAAGAGACTGAGTCAAACACACGTGAAACTGAAGCACAGCAGAAAACCCCAGAGACCGAATCAAACACACATGAAACTGAAACACAGCAGAAGACCCCAGAGACCGAATCAAACACACATGAAACTGAAACACAGCAGAAAACCCCAGAGACCGAATCAAGCTTGGATGAACTGACAAACAAAATTAATGAAGCAAACAAAAGCACAGAGGAAGAGGATATAAAAACTGAAGAAAGCGTTGTGCTCTCATCTTCCGACAGCTTTGGAGTAACAGGAGATGCTGCTGACAAAGATTCCAGTTCTGTGAAGTCAGGTCTCGCTCCACTCTCAGAGCAAAGTGGTCTGGAGGAAATGGGTCAACTTTCTGTCCCACCACGACCATCAGACCAGAATGTGATTCCTCCTCTTCAGGCGGAGGATGTGTCACTCTTCGATTGTCCATTTGATGGATTAACATCTCCATCATTAACCCAAAGTGATGATCCTGTGGGGCTCTTAGAAGACAGTACATCTCTGAACACAGACAGTGTTTTGAAAGAAACGGTTCATTCTGAAGCACCTTCGACAGAGATATTGACTGGGGGAGATTGGTCAAACCTCAATTTCAGTCAAGGGGATTTGTTAAGACCAGTTGAGAGTGAACATGTTCTAAATGTGCCACTCAGTCACACCTCAGACCCTGCAGAACTAAACGTTGATACTTTTGGTCCATTGGAAGCAGAAATCGATGAAAAGGAAGCAGAAATCGACAGAACAATGTTGTCAGTTCATGAGGATAAGAGCCCATCCTTAGAGGTTGCTCATATCTGTGCCATGGAAGATGCATCTTTGGAACAAGGAGATGTTTTAACCAACGAAGTAAAACTCGAGGACCCAACATGTACTCAAAACGATTTTGATATACTCACAACCAACCCCAATCCAGTTCAGAATCTTGAAACTTCTCAAAGCGATGTTTTTGACCTGTTCAGCCTCGAGAGCGAAGCACCAGCCCAGCCGAACTCCTCTCAGGGTTTTGACTTATTCGGGTCAGAACACAACTCATTAACACCGTGGGATGCTTCACCGATGTCTGACAACAAACCTGCATTGGAAAAAGGTCAATCGGGCCAATTTCTGATTTCTGATATCGATCTACATTCCACTGCTGTGGAGAAAAACACTCCTGATCCCGTTCTTGATCTCTTCAGAGATGATATATTTGCGAGTAATGATGATGGGGCCGTCTCAGGCGTCTTCACCGTGGAGGCGACAAAACCTAGTTCGGGTTTGTTTGAGGACCTTCCTGGATTTGACAGTCAAATCAGTGCCTTTGATGTGAAAGAGAAGAGTCCTTTCCAAGAAAACACTTCCTCTGCAGGCTCCACCATGACTGCAACACCGGCAGGGAACACTTCAACCAGTGATCAGGACTGGATGTCCGACCTTTTGGGTTAACAGACTTGTCCACCATCCACTGCAATGTAAAAATCAGTTGATTCATGATCATAATATTCTGGTTGGATTCCATTATATGCGTTAAAGAATATACTTTGATTGGAAATGCTTAGATTGTATTTTTAAATGTGAACTAATCTAAATATATCTGACTGAGTAGTCCAAATTCTTTTTGTGATCGTTAGATTTTTATATTCTGTGCTTGTTAGATGCTTTGGTGATTACTCTGGACTTACTACAAATTTGAATTTTTTATTAAAAGTTTGGATTTGTCTATGATTGGTTATTTATTAGGACAAAAACACTTTAAAAAATCCTTCCAAGCTCAAAACTTCAAAGGGTAACAGTGGTTTCAGACCACATGATCTATACCAGGGTCACCAACCTTTCTGAAACTGAGAGCCACTTTATGGGTTCTGAGCCATACTAAGGGCTACCATTTTCATACACTAGTGCATAGTTTACCTAAACTTAATGTATAACATGTTTTAAATGTTTTGAATTGTCATTTTTTAAATAGATATATAATTGCAAATGCGATGTAAGAAGAATAGCAACAGGATAAAATCACATGGTGAGTTGTGCTATATTTTGGGCCGGTCGGTGGGCTACTCATGTGGTCCTTGGGGGCATCCTTGTGCCCATTGGTGACCCCTGATCTATATGGTTACTTTTAAAATAAAATATTTAAATAGAATCTCACTTTCATTGTAGCCGATTATTGCAGGAGAGAACATCAGGACAACAATTAATGGAAAACCGCAAAACTACACAAACTGAAACACAATAATAAATCAGACCGTAATGTAATATCCAGAAATAATAGGACATATTGTAACATAGAAATTTGATAAGAGAAAGTAGAAGAAGAACTTAATTAAAACAACCCCTAACAGAAAAAAGTAACAGGACAATTAAAGCATATCGTATATCATATTCATATTCATGTGTTTGAACATGTCACTGTTGCTCTTTATTAACAATTAATCATTTTATTAAACAACTTAAAAGCAAAGTTGTTTTTATTTTGTTTTATATATATTTTGCAACAATTGGTAAATAAATGGCAGATTTTATTTCATTTCATTTCATTTTTCTAACTAATTCCTGTGTCTCTCTGAGTCTCTCTGAGTCTTTTTGAGTATCTCTGAATCTTTTTGAGTATCTCTGAGTCTGTCTGGATTGCTCTGAGTGTGCTTAAGTCACTGAACCATCTCCTGAGTCGGAAATCCAGAGATTGGAAAGCCCCAAAAGATGCCTGAGCATCTTTTTTTGCAAGCGTCCTTAAAAGCAAACCCTAATCTTTGCAATCAGTCCAGATTAAACTAGACATGTTGTTCACAAAGACAGAGACGAACCCTATTATTGAATATTTATTAGGCAGCAGTGCACAGTCAGTTCTTTGAGTTCATGTGTTAGAAGGTGAAAAATAGAAAAGCGTAATGATCTAACTGATTTTAACACACTGGGTGGTCACAGAATACAGTAGTTTGTAGAAAACCAAAGTGGTTCAAGGAAGGACAACCGGTGAACCAGCGGCAGGGTCACTGGAGGAGAAGGTTCTGGTCCAGTCCCACAGAAAAGCCACTGCAGTACAAACAGATGAAAAAATAAACTGTGTTTAGTTGTCATACATGAGAACAGCACAAAGTGTGAATAGCACAGAATTATTTTCTGAATTTAACCCGGTCACCAAGTGAAGCAGGTGGCAGCCAGGAACACAGCGACTGGGGATCACAGTGTTGGGGAGCAGTGTGTGGGACGGTACCTATTTCAAGGGGCTAATTCAGTGGTGCCACTGGCCACCCTTGAATTCAAACCCATACCCTTCTGATCACAGGGCCAACTCCCGAACCACCAGGCCACCAGCTTCCCTAAAACCGAACCATGGAACACTCACGTTTACGGCCTTTAGTAGCTCTTACCCAGAGCGACATCCATCAGTGCTCAAGTCGTCAATATCTGTTCTTCACACCTGTAAAACTAAATTCAATTCAATATCTGCTTTTATCCGAGTTAACACATGTCCATCATGTTTACGGCCGGGTGCATGTACACCACTCGCCACTCTGGGAAGAAGGTAAACCTGCGGAGGCACTGTGATGCTTTTACAAATATCATTTCAGTGGTATGATGCACTCTGCAAAAACTGTTCAGCTATGTTTTGAGGAAGGGGACAGTGAGTTCAAAATGTAACTTGGAAAACTTGAAAATCCAGCTGGATTGAATTTTAAGCAAGATAACATGTACCTCTAAAAATATTTTTTAATCTTTTGAGATTTTTAGGCCCTCTATTAATTCAGTCAGGAATAAAAAACTGACAGTCCTTTGGACAACCAAGGATGTATGAAGCTTCTGCAAACAAAGCAAACTTAATTTGGTGTAACTTAATTTAATTTAGTGTAGTGTAGTATAGTCTAATGTAATTAACTGTACTGTAACTTAATGTAGTGTAACATGTAATTTAGTGTAGTGACATGTCATGTAATGCATTGTAATGTATTGTACTGTAATGTAATGTATAATTTAATGTAGTGTAGTGTAATGTAGTATCCTGTAACCTAATGTAGTGTAATTAAATCTAGTGTAGTGTAATGCAATGTATTGTAATGTAGTGTACTGTAATGTAATGTAGTGTACTGTAATGTAATGCAGTGTATTTTAATGTAATGTACTCTAGAGTACTGTAGTGTAATTTATTGTGGTTTAGTGTAATGTAAAAATATAAAAATATTTATGTGCATTGCTACTATTCTCGTCCCTCACACATCTGAAAACACATGACAGCTCTGGTACAGTAGAAGAGTTTGCAGTCTTAAAACAAGTCTTTGCATTAGAATTACCCCAAACACGCAAGTAATGAAATGGTTCACTGAAGTTCGACACTAGATGGCGCACTAAAACAATCTACATCACCCAAAACAATACTGTATCTAATCTTAGAAACTGAACAATTTAAAAACAAAACTCACACTTTAAGTGCAAACACCACACAGATGAACACAGTAGTAGAAAAATTAACAAATTAGACAAATTGATATAAAATAATTAAATGAAAACATAAACTAATACAAATATCACAAATAATTCCGTAAACAAAACCAAAAGCAGATTCATCCAAAGACCTCCTTTCGCTATAATACAAAAGCACACAATTTTATGGAACAATCAAATGGCTTGCTTAAACATGATTATCTAAAACATCTTTATTTATAATAAAAATCCATGCTGCTAGTTCGTAGTTATTTATTAATTTATTCCACCTCCTGAAATACTGGTATATTCCGGCACAGCTCATACATCTCCACGTGTTATTACAGTCTGTTGTTATTAGTCTTATATATTTCATATTTACGTTTCAAAGAGACAAGCATCTACAGAGATGCAGATCTTTCTTTGTTGCACTTAACATTCCTGTGTACTGCCATGGCTATAAAGATATTCTGTTCTATTCGAACAAGACGACATCAGTCGAACCGAATATAATAGGAATATAATTTAAAAAGTAAATACATTCTTATACATTAAAATAAAATAATAAGTAAGATAAGAGTCGATACGATAAACTTTTATTAGTACCACAGTGGGAAATGTGCATTGTTACAGCAGGAAAATGACGGAACAGAGATAAGAGCAGCAAAACAATAGAATAATACCAACACAGTGTAAAAATAAATGAAAATACACTTAACAACTAACACAAAACATATTAATACTGATATTTCTATGTGTATGCAAATATGTGTATATAAAACCTACATATGTACACACACACACACACATGCATGTATGTATATCTATGTCTATATATCTATATCCATATATCTATATATCTATCTATCTATCTATCTATCTATCTATCTATAAATGTAAATATGTTTGAAAAATGCACCTGCGCCACTCCTGCAAATTTTCCTGCCACTTGTTTGTTGATTTCCTGCATGTTTGTTATTTTGTTACATGTATAAACATGTTTCATTAGACCCGACACCCTGTGTGTGTGTGTGTGTGTGTGTGTGTGTGTGTGTGTGTGTGTGTGTGT
>JBBMFX010084490.1:0-10153 GCA_037832545.1 Rhabdalestes septentrionalis
ACATAACCAGTGATGATGATTGGTGTGTCTGTACATGTGGTGTAACTGAGAATGCGATGATTGGCTTAGATTGAGTAATTTTCCATGGTTTGCCAATCAGAGGCAGAGTAGTGCGGATATTCACACAGAAGCACACATAGTCAGTCGCACACAACAGGAGTAACAACGATGGAAAGTCAGAAAAGTTCAAAGGTAACTTTTGCAAACTGGAAGTTGAAGCACTACTTTTTCCTCTTTGAGGATAAAGGCAAAAATGTTTAAGTGACGTGCAACTTATGCCCAGGAAAAAAGCGTCTCTCTGCATCGGTGATTAACTGGAATTTTTCATGTATCCAGTTCAGGATAATTGCTGAACATGGTCAAATGCAAAGAGACCAAATTTGTCAGGAAGTAATTCTGTGATGATGAGAGTATGGACTTTGTTATGGCCGGATGTTGCACATTTAAACTAGGTTAAAGTCATTTATTTTCCTATCACATTCATAAGGTGTCAGTGGTAATATCTGAAACTTTGTCATTTCTCCAGCTTCAGCTCTTGTGTGTTTTTTTTATTACTATTTAAACAAATGACAAATGGATGTTCCTTTTTTATAAACTATAGAATGAAAGATGGAACTGGGCTTGGCAAAAGAGGCCCTAAACACACAACTACAGGAAAAAAATTGGTACTAAAGTCTAAACCCTATTCAAAGTTGTCCCAGAAATGTGAATAAAATTGCAGTTACTGAACATTAAATATGATCATCTGTTGTACAGTGAATGGAGTCAACCCCCAGCAGTAAAGCCCCTTTCTGTGGTTCAGAAACTGTACGACACCATCAATCAAATCCAAAGAAGACGCTTTACTGTTGATTAATCCATGAAACCTTGAGAGTCTGTATGGAGGGCTTCACTTCAATGCCACTCGCAACTACATAACTTATTTATTGGATTTAAAAGTTACTACTCATAACTATTTTTGTATTACCCCTAAAATTACTAATAACATTTTTAAGTATCTTTCTGCTACTGCTCTGCATTCGCAAGCACCTGGAGTACCATTACATTATTTTCTATAAAACGAGACACTGTAAAGGATATACTGTGAATATTTTGTAGCTGTAAAAAAAAGAGAAAAAGAGAAAGGTGGGCTTGCATTTAAGAGGAAGCTGTGACCACAGAAGTGCTGTACGAGACCCGAGACTGTGGTTCACTGCAGGCAAAATAATCAGTTTAGCAATGCACAAAGAGACGATGCAAGTTCTGCAGCGTAGGATGGTGAGAATGTCATTCCTGTATCATAATCTGATCTAAAGTTTATTTGTATATAAACATGGTAACAGGTGATTGGTGCTTTTGTCGACTGCTGAGAACAGAACCAACACTGCCTGAGAACAGAACCATTTCAGTCCATCTATGTACTAAATTTTTCATTTAGGCTATTTGTGCAAATTAATTAAAAGAATGTTGAGTAATTTCTATTTTATCTCTCCTTTTTAGGAAATGATTTAGGTGAACCTTACTACCTCTAAAATATATTTAATGTTTTAAACCACAAAAATGTAAAAAGTTAAGGTCATTTAAATTCCTAACTCATATGTGTGTGACATTTATATACAACTTCCAGTAATTAGTTCAAAAAGATTTTCAGCTTAAGGTAAAAATAAGTTTTAATGTGCTGTATAATTTCTACTTTATAGACATCTGCCGATTGTTCCTGTTTGCTCTGCTCTGTTTGGATGCTTCTGTGTTTTTCCTCAGGTAGACAAATATCATTTTATCATTCTCTGTTCATTAACTATGCACAGCGTTATAGCAGACCTTGTTCTACCTTTAAATGCCACAGCAGTAAAGAACATAATGTATTAAATACAACTCCTGTCTTTTATACACATCTTCTGTGCCTTCTGAAGGGAATAATTCTATTTTTCTGAACTGTTGTGTTTTTTAGCTGTGATGACAAACTGCAGCGTGTTAAATACAACCTCAGCTCACAATGTTCATCTGGGAAAATCAACTACAATTAACTGTGATTACATCAAAACAAGTGAAATAGTATCTGTTACAATAAAACTGAGGAGAGAACAGACACTGTGCTCATATATTTATCTGCATAAAACCTGGTTTAAACAAAATTGCAATAACAACATTAGAATGATATGGACCCCAGAAACACAGGGAATATCTTTTGAGCTGTTAAATCTTCAGATAAATCATTCTGGTGTGTTCACGTGTTCTGTGGAGAGACAAGTACCCCCTCCTGCAAAGTGTCTTGGAGTTCAGAGAACATTAATTCTTGTGATCGGTAAGAATACTTTGATTCTTAAGGAAATATTTTCTTTGTTGTTGTTTCTGTAAATTAATATGGTGCCTGCATGGGAATAATGAGTGTGTTATACTGTTAAAAAGAAGAGCATTCATAACTTAAAAATGGGGAGACAACATTTTGTTTGCACAAAATATATAATTATAATTAAAATGTATAATTTAGAAATAAATAACTTTAAGTAAATAATGTGTTAGAAAATTAAATATAGACTGCCTTACCCTTACACATAATAATAAAGTTGAGTCATGCATTATTCATAATTAAACATTAAACATGTATTTGCTGAAAAGATTTCAAATCAGGATAGCACAGAAATAGAACACAGGTAAATTGACAATTTAGAGTTATTGTGATAAAAAATGACAGTTGATTAGGCATCAAATTAAGATGGGCAACGTGATAATATTATTGTGATTGTTACAAAGTATTTTTTAGTTCATTATTTAAAAACAATTTAAGGCTGACTTTAATAGAAAGGGGTCAGAACAAACAGTTCAGTGTAGCTTGCAGTGTAAGGGGCTATGTAGCCACAAGTTGGTCACAAGAGTACCCATGCTCACTGCTGTTTACAACAAAAAGTGCCTACAGTGGGTACAGATAAGTATTTTTTAACATGGAAATGTTGTTCAGGAGTGGTCTTAGGAACATGACAAAAAGTCCATGTCCATGTCAGATATCCTATTATATGGTTGTGTGTTGATGTCTGTTTAAATGCGCTAGCTAACAGTTTCATCCCATTGATTATCACTTAATAGCTTGTTCAGTATCTGATTTAATGACTGGTGATCTACATTATTATTATAATGGATGACTTAAAAGAAGTGATGTCAAATAAAGGCTCTCAAACGGTAATATGCTGTAATTTTATTTGTTAGCAAATAATACTGAGTTGTTGTATTTTCATAAATATTAAGTGAATAACAAGCAAATGTACAAATTCTCAGTGTGTGTCAAAACATTTGACAGGTATTGAGAATCAGAGAGAGAGTCTAAATAACACATTCCTACTCTCTGTCTCTCTCCAGCTTGTCCTTCTGTGTCCGTGTCATGTGTTAGGGGGCCTGATGGTGCTCTCTCCATGTTTTGCTCCTCTGAGGGGTTTTACCCTACTGCTCTGGAGCAGATCTGGATCAGAGATGAAGAACTGATCACCTACCTGAACACTTCACACTCTCACATTAATAGAGCATATCTGAACACGTCTGACCTTCAGTGGAACTCCAGCATCAACACAGATGGATCCTGCAGCTTCACATCACACCAACACCTGCTGACTCACACACCTGAACATGGGATTTACTACTGCTGGGTGCACCACTCATCCCTGAATCAGCCAATCACAGTAAAGGTATCCACTGAGTGCTACAAAGAGGGAACAGGTATACATTTCACTATTTTTGAATTATATTGTTCACTTCCATACAGCTATTGCATTTACATGTCTTTATTCCAGGTGACTTTTTAATCACCACCTGCATCAGCAGTGCTGTGTTCACTTGACTCATCTTGCTTTTTGGGATCATTTGTCACATTCACAGTAAGATGTACTAATACTTATTTCCTTTGTGGCTACTTTTTGCTGCTTCAGTTTGTACTAGTGCTGTAGTCAAGACCACCTAAACCGAGACCAAGACATTGCACAGACTGGAGGATATCAAGACCAAGACCAAGACCAAGACCCTCTTAGGCGAGACCAAGACCAGGGTTGTTCGAGACCAAGACCAAGACTGAAAACAGGTGAGGACTAGAATCGCCATCACGTTTCTGGAACCGACTGTAGAGAAAATAGGCACTACTGTAAAGTGTCATTACTCGTTAAATCAAATTCATGTTAATTTTTTTAAATTATACTGTCAAGGTGGTTCAACAAAATTGGCAAACAGAAGAATGTTTCTTTTTCTGGGACTTTAGCAAATCTGCTCTTTGTGTTCCATAAACCAAAGTTAATTACTGCCGAATACAGCTGACCGGTTGCACTTTTATTGAGGCACATAATGAATACAAAATTTTGGGCAAGTTACTTCAAAATTGTAATGCATAATTTTATTTCTTGTTAGTTTCATATCAAAGTTATCAGTTATATTAAAATAGTGCTGTACTTTAAATGTAAGGCATCACACTCCCAGTTAGCTAAATTCTGTTGGGCCGGATCTGGCCCACACATTCCATTTTCCTCTGGCCCAGATACTGCAAAGAATGACGGCCCAATGACAGCCCAGACATGGTTTACCCTGAATTGGGCCATTACAGGGCCTGTGATGGCCCAGACATGGTTTACCCTGAATTGGGCCATAACAGGGCCAGTGATGGCCCAGACATGGTTTACTTTTAAAAGTTCATAAGAAGAATTGAAGCCCAATTGCAAGTAAGGCATCTTCCCAGTTAGCAAACACATTTGGGCCGATTCTTGTGGCACAGTTGATTCACTGTTGGCACAGGCAAAAATTTGTGGGCCAGAGCTGTTCCGAGCACGGCAAGTGATTCCAGCTGAGAACCGGCATTATCTGTGTGGGCCAGAGCCTTTCTGAGCACGGCGAGTGATTCCAGCGGAGAGCCGGCATTATCCGTGTGGGCCAGAGCCCCCTGTGCCGACAGTGAACCGACTGTGCCACAACTCAGCCAGAATCGGGCCAAATGTGTTTGCTAGCTGGGCAACTATTGCATTACTTTTAAGTTACTCTTACCAAACTAACTGGAAATATGGAGTTAGCAATGTAAATGTAGCTTATGACTCAATGAGCTCATTACACAGCCCATGGGAGGTGATCAGGTATCTGACTGAGCGGCTCATTGTTAAAAACAGTACTATCCAACGTTAGATCAGGTTCACCATTGTCACCATTCGATCAGAGGGGGTTGTGTCGCCCTTACATTTCATAATTCTGAAGCCCTTTGGTTCACTCATCTCTCTGCTCTGTCGGACTACAAGACTACTAGCGACCCTGCAGTAAAGGTTTGTGTTAGGTGTTCTAATAGTTTAAACTTTAAAGTGTAAAGATGGAATGAGAAGGTTGGGGCGGGGTCTGCGTGTGGTTGTGCATGTGTGTGTGGAGGATGACAGCGGGTATGAGAGAAGCGAGAGTACATCCCAATTAGTTGGGCTCTGTTATTTTTCTGTTTTACTTCAGGGTGGTTAAGGCCAACAGTAACCTGTTCTGTAATATTCTGTAATAATAAACAGTTGTTTACGGCAGACCCGTATCATTCCTTTCTAGTGACGCTACGGTATAAAGAAAAAAGCATTAGTGGTTTTCTTTGTTTGTCCCATCGAGACCACTATGTCCGAGACCAAGACAAGATCAAGACCAGATAGGTTTGAGACCAAGACAAGACCAACACCACAAATATCGAGAACTACAGCACTAGTTTGTACTTTTTATTACAGATAATTGTGCACATATGGGCACATATACTAATAGTAATAATAATAATACTCATAATAATAATAAATAACAATGAGAGTCTATAATGAGTTTGATGAGTAATGACAAGTTTGTCCATAGGTTCTATAATTGTTATATAATTACAAATATCAATTCAAAGTTTCTCCTCAAATAAAGCGTATAAACAGGGAGTTTGGCCAAAAGCATTAGTGAGGTCAGGAGTTCAGGATGAGTAGCCTCCAGATACTTATGAACATATAGGACCAGTTACACATGTACACTACACAGTTTTCTGCATGGATATTTTCTATCGAAAAAGAAATATAGTCCATGACTAGTCTTAATCCCAGTCTGGGAAACCAGCCCTTAGTGTGTAAATTTCACTTTGTTAATCCTAGCCTATTAATCCATAGCACTGTTACAGATGCAGAGTGTTTTTCTAGGAAGAAGCAGGGCGTGTCCACAGTCTCCCGTTGGAAGGCCTCTTCTACCCAAACCTGAGCCAACTTTCGACCACAGAGTGAAGTGTACTCGACACTGGGAAAACACCAGCCTGTCCCATGCAGAACAAGCAGCAGCCAGAGCACAACACCCACATTATCACAGACACAGAACAGTCACACAGCTCAAAATGCCAGACTCACAGCTTGAAAATAAATCATATATGAAACATTTATTAAAAAGTTCATGTCTGTTTCAATGATTTTTAACATGCCCTCACCAGCTTCAACCCACCACTTCATTTGCAAGATTAGTTTTGCACATTGAAAAGTTTGAACTTGTTCTTGTTGTAAACTTTGGTGTAGAACTGTGAGTGTAATGTTGTTGTTGTTATTAGTCATGTAGATTTTGTTATAATAACTAGTACACTGACAAAGAAAAATGAAAGTAATCTTGTAAAACAGGGTTTTGCACCTTAAAACTCAATTTGAAATATGTATTTTAATGGGTTTTATTTCTATGGCTTTTTAACAGGGCACCGGGGGTTAGCGCTGTTGCCTCACAGCAAGAAGGTTGAAGCATTAAGATAATTCTTCATATGAAGTAAAGGGTCTAGCCCAAACCCTGAAAAATAAGTGTGATCCAATACTTTTCTCCAAAGTGTACAGCAATGAAGATGATGAGGTTGCACGTTGCTGTTTTCTGTACACTGTGGAACTGGGACTCTGTGGTCCTGGTTTGTGTTTACAGTCGGACACATTTCGTACATGGAGGCTACAGGTATAGTTTAGCTGAGTGTGCTAACAGCTACAATGAATGCCTGTATTGTGTGTTAAATGAAAACTTTAAAGTATATATAATCCTATTTGCATCCCTTTGTTATCTTACTAATTCGGGAGAGCAGTTTTATTTAACTGTGCAGAGTTTGCGATACTTATTTAACTGTATAAATTAATCCAAAATGGTTTCTTGTGTTGGCAGAAATGCTATGTTTTTAGCAAACAGCTAGTGTCGTGTAGGTGTTGTGTCGGTTTTGTTTTAAGTTAGAAGCAGTCTTGACTCAAAAAGCATATATTCAATAAAATCTAAGGTCGTTTTTAACAACCCTGAATGTAAGGACTGTTATGAAAAATGCGAACTCGTCCTAGTTTTCCACTAATTGATTGATGGCAGCAAATTTAGCTCCAGACTCCACTGTTCACATGCTCATAGCTGCTTGTTAAAAAGTGTGCATATTTGGTCACGGTTGTTTTTATTATTAGTCACCCTAGAGAAATTAAAGTGAAGGAGTTCATTTGTTTTGGTGCTGTTTCCATGCAGCTAAAGAAAACACCCAGCCATGTCTAGCATCTCCCATGGTTTTAAAAGTAGCAAGCAAGACTTCACGTTTGGACCATGGAAAGTCACTGCAACAAAAACCCACATAATGAAGTCTAAGGATATTGAACGGTGAGTAGTATGGATGTGAAGTGACCATTTTCTCATATGTGAACACACACACCAGCACACCGTGGGAAATTATTTCTCTGCATTTTACTCATGCAGCAAGTGAAGCCAGGAACACAGTGCTCGGGGATCACCTTGCTCAAGGGTACCTCAGTGGGGCCACTTGCAGTCCTGGGATTTGAACTCGCAACCATCTGATTGTCAGGTCAACTCCCTAACGATTAGGTCCCCAGCTGCCCCAGCTGGATGTTACATCTACTCTTCAGCACCTAGCTTACATTGGGAGAGCTGAATTGTTAGAGTGGTCTCTAATTGTTAGAGTAGTCTCTGAGTGAGAGCAAGGTTCAGATTGTTAGAAGGAAACTTTCATCTGCTTTATATCTTTTCCTAAAATGTGGCCTTAACAAAGCATTTGAAAATGTTCAAGAATGATGGAATTTTATGATATAGAAATGTACAGGTGAGGGAAAATTTCCAGATTCATGTTTTGTTCAGTCAGCGAAACTGTGTAGCATTGGACATTCTCAAATATAATACATAATATATATGAAATATATGAAATATAAGAGGTCAAGTCTGTTTTTCAGTGGTAGTCGCAGTAGTGCCAGTTACTAAATTACATATAGTTTCACAGGTTGTTCAACTAAGTGTAATTGTAATACTGTAGATTTGGATTGAAACTTACAAAAGACAAGTGAATGGTGGTCCACTTGTTGTTTTGCTAGAACAATACCTCAATTTGAATGTGGTTGTGTTGCAGGTGACCTGATTTGTGGCTCATTTATTGTGTCTTAGGTTAGCAGAGGAGATGCACATGCCCTCCCTCCCAGAGATGCTTTTTGGGGATAACATACTGCGCATTCAGCACACTGACGGGTTTGGAATCGAATTCAATGCCATTGATGCTCTCAAACGTGTTAATAATGCACAGGATATGGTAAAAGTTGCTTGTGCACAGGAGTGGCAGGAAAGCAGGTCAATAAAACATGCTGTTAAATATTTATTCATCCAAATACAATGAGTTAATGTGTTTGCAGTTTTTCTTTATTTTCCTGTTTTTTGCATTCCTGCAGAGCTGAATCTGAACACAAGGAAGTTGTCAAGCGTTACGACTGGACATACACAACAGATTACAGAGGGACGTTACTGGGTGAGGAACTTCAGATCAAGGTAATTTCATACATTTGTTTAAAGGGCTGTTGAGTATTTTCATAGTGGATCTAAAAATGTAATTTAATCCAAAAATTATGCTGACGTCTATTTAGAGATGAGCATAAATGTGTTAGTGTGGTATGTTTTAATTATGCCGGGTGTCTCTTAATTCTGGTGTATCTGTTTATGTGCTGTATGTGGCACATTTTCCTTCTAAATTTTGTGAAAGGGAAATTGATTTTGCCCAAACAGTTAGGTCATGCCTTATTACTAATTTTTGCATCCCAGAATTGATTGAGTAGACGCCTTCACGTCACAATGACTTTGCCCATTCTGAAACAGTGAAATATTCTCTGTGTATGTGTCTTAGGTGTCTCCTACAACAGAGCGAATAGACCTGGAGAAACTGAAGGCGAGAGAGCAGATCATGTTCTTTGAGGATGTTTTGCTGTTTGAGGATGAGCTCCATGATCATGGTGTTTCTATGATCAGTGTGAAAATTGTATGTTTTTTATTACATTTGAATATGGTTTGTAATTATGGCAAGAGAGAGACAGTTATTAACAAAATGTCTGCAATTTTCTGAAGAAGCTGTCTTTGTAAAATAGACCGAAATTTGAGCCTGATTGACATTTCTGATAAGAAATTCCTCCTGAATCCAGACTCTTGTTTTGTGTGCTGCGATGTCCATTTTAGAGAGTGATGCCTACCAGTTTTTTTGTGCTCCTGCGCTTCTTCCTGAGAGTGGATGGAGTAATGATCCGGATTAATGACACCCGGCTCTACCATGAGGCAAGTAAAAGTCAGTGTTTGAGGAAGGTTTGTAACTATAGACTTGGTTTGATGGCCGAATTGATTTAAGATCAGCTAATTATTCATTAATGTTCAATCGTCTGTGTTAAAAGTTTGTGAAAGAGTTTACCAAGTGTTACTCTCTTTTGTTTGCAGGCTGGAAAGAACTTCATGCTGAGGGAGTTTAGCACACGAGAAAGTAAAGTGTCAGCCCTTCAGGTGAGATATTTGCTGCCACTGTAGGCTGCTGCTTTACTTTGCGTAACAGTTCTGCTCTTTTATAACCTAATTTGCATTTATGGGAAATGAAAGAAGTAAGCAGAAGCAGCAAAACTAATTTTAAAAAAAACTATGCATATACAGGGTGGGCCATTTATATGGATACAACTTAATAAAATGGGAATGGTTGGTGATATTAACTTCGTGTTTGTGGCACATTAGTATGTGTGAGAAGGAAAACTTTTCAAGACGGGTGGTGACCAAGGTGGCCATTTTGAAGTTGGCCATTTTGGATCCAACTTTTGTTTTTTCAATAGAAAGAGGGTAATGTGACGCATCAAACTTATTGGGAATTTCACAAGAAAAACAATGGTGTGCTTGGTTTTAACATAACTTTATTCTTTCATGAGTT
>JBBMFX010084501.1:0-10153 GCA_037832545.1 Rhabdalestes septentrionalis
GTTATAATGACACATTCTGATTTTTTCTCAATGTCATTGTAAGTAAAATGCGACCAAATATGGAGCCTCTTCCTTCTGCCTAGCATTTCGTCGGCGCGCGCTCAAGTCTGGCAGAAATCTCTGGTGTTTGATACTGTGTTTTTGCTCCATGTAGCTTCATGTTGATCCACAGGCAGGCAGCAGCAGCATGAACTCATTCGCAATATTTTGAAGGCGTGATTTTGAATGTCATGATTTATAAAGTAGAGACGATTGTAGACGAAATTGAGGAGAGAATTTATCTTAGTTTTTATTTTATAAAAAAACCATTTTCGTCTCGTCTTTTTTCGTCAACAACAATGCATGTTAATTTAGTCTTCGTCAGCATTTTTGGACACTGTTGCAGTTTGTCATCGTCTCGTCTTAGTCATGGAAAAAAAGGTAGTTGACGAACATATTGCGTCTCGTCTCGTCTGACGAAATTAACACTAGGAGCAGTGTGTGGGGAGTGTACCGTGGAGCAGTGTGTGGGGAGCGGTGTGTGGGAACGGCACTTACTCAGGGTACCTCAGAGGTTCCTAGCAGTCTGGAGGATCGACCCACGACTTTCTGATCGCAGGGCGAGTGTCCAAACCACGCGAGTGTGTAATGTAGGGGGGGTGGGTTTCCCGAATCAATTTTTTAAAGAAGTATTTGTCCGAATACGGTATTTGTAAAAAACATGTTACTTGTGCCTTTCAGAATACTGTATTTGTATTTGGCTCCACCCCTAGTTCCCATATAGACATTTATTTCTATGGGATGTGTTCTGTTATTAACGCAGTCAGGATGCCAGAATTTTAGATATCAGAATGAAGAAACTGATAGTTCCTTATTATGTCTATTTTGTCTATGTATTCATATTGCTTTAGAGATTGGAAAACCAACGTAATGTTAACGTTAAAGGTCTCATTTACTAAATTTTTCTTGTTTTTTTTCAATGAGTTCCACTTTTAAAACATTTGTGTATTTTTATGCATCAAATGCATTCTACTTGACTCGCATCACATGAATCCATGACCCCAAGAATGAAACAGAATTAGTTTCTGTGCCTTTAAAACTGATGTATGTAAATCACCTATTTTCTGATTGGCTGTCCTGTTTTTTGTTTTTATTCAAAGAAGCAATCTTTCAACATGT
This sequence comes from Rhabdalestes septentrionalis, assembly GCA_037832545.1. Classification (NCBI taxonomy): domain Eukaryota; kingdom Metazoa; phylum Chordata; class Actinopteri; order Characiformes; family Alestidae; genus Rhabdalestes; species Rhabdalestes septentrionalis. The sequence continues at coordinate 1,159 of JBBMFX010084501.1, forward strand.
ATTGGTGGTGCTAATCTGCTAAATTTGCAGGTGTATTTGAATGTGTTGGATTTTGTGATATCACAAACAGCCTTTAAAAAAAAGGACTTAGTTTCCTTATATGACCTGTATGGACTAGGAGCTAGAAATTTATTTAGCTATATTTACATGCTGTTTAAGGAGAAGAAAATTAGGTCTTCCATGCGACGGGTTCTTTCAATCAATTATTGATAGTATTGAAGTGCAGAGCTTAGCAACACTTCATGTTATTGTAATGCAGTTAAAAATAGAACGTCAATAATAAAAAGAAATTTAAAGATTCATTTTCTTTTTAGATCGTTGACAAATCAAGACCACAGTGCCTGGTCCAAGCGTAATTATGCTAGAACGAGGTGTTAATATGAATCCTATATCTATTGTTAAGGAATCCTATATTGATTATAATATAACAGTAGAAACTTTAGTTTAAAGAAATATCCTATTTCTTTAAACTAATTCTCAACAAGTTTTTTTTTCCTGACAGATCCTTGTGATGTCAGCTGAATTTGTGTGGTTTAGTTCGATTCTTTGCAGTACAGCTGAAAACAATGGCATCTTTGTGACCCTTCTCTGCTGCATGTGAAGCAATTACAGGAGTGTAAATGCATCTGCATACTTTAGGCCTGCGAGTGTGACACGTTAACCTTGGAGTGTTTGGTTTCACTGCTATTTTCCCTGAGTTTCAACCGCAAGAATGTAAACACACACTGTGGAGCAAACAGATGGTGTGTGTCCACTGTCCACTGTGATTGAAGATCAGTGGACCATTCCCCCGGCTTCCGATACCCCTGGAGGCACGGCCACGCATGACCGGAGGAAAGGAGAGAACTCTGGCAACAGTCACTAGCCTGAGTCTCCAGAGAGACGGCAGAAAATAACAGAGTGAGAGGCTGCATGGTCACCCTTTAAATTATGGGATGACATTAGCCTTGACTGATGAATGTAAATGATCTCTGTCCTGATTGGCAGTCCTGTATTGTGCCTCATTCAAAAAACTATATCATTGTTTCCTTTGGATAAAGAGGTTTTGTGTGTCTGTGGGCGAGTGAGTCCCTTTTGATGGTAGCAAAAGTTGGTTTTGTCGCAGACGAGTCAAAGTCAATGTACACTTTGACTAGTCAAATTCTACCATACCAAATTCATCCAGCCATGTCTTTATGCACCTTTCTTTGTGCACCGGGGGCAGTCATGCTGGAACAGAAAAGGTTCTTCCCCAAACTGTGTCCACAAAGTTGGAAACCTGGCGTTGTCGAAAATGTCTTGGTATACTGACACACTAAGATTGTCCTGCATTGGAAGTCGCCCAAACCCTGAAAAACAGGTGCGTCCCGATACTTTCGTCCATATAATGTATATACATGTACAGAGTGAGACGAGACAGTGTGGCTCCAGATTTTACAAAGACACCTATACAAATAGACCCGGAAATATAAACTCTAAAGTAGAAGCAAATATGCAATTTAGTACAAAGTGAATTTTTAGCGTAGCCACCGGGTTGGTCTATGGTACTACTTCTTAAGTGGCAGCAGCTCAGCTGGCTAATCAGGAGCCGACTGGGCCTGGTTCCAGATTTACCTACCTCGCAGGCATGATGTCCCTTCCTAATATGGGTGTTGAAACTAGCCTGAGGGTGCGGTTTCAGCACCTTGGAGAGTGGCTGGCTGTCCTGCAGAATTAAGATCTTGTTTATACATGTGGCATTGAATGCCTTGCTGTCGCTGTGGTGTTGGCTCATTGTGGGTTCAGTCAGTTGTGGTAGTTTTGTCTCCATTATACTCTGCTTGTATCCGTCCCTGAAAGTCCACTTTCTCTGCATTTAACCTATTCACCATGTGAAGCAGCTGGCAGTCAGCGACACGGTACCTGCGGTGCAGTGTGTGGATCTCACCTTGCTCAAGGTTAACTCAGTGGTGCCACTGGCAGTCCTGGGACTCAAACCCACGTCCTTCCAATTACAGGGTTAACTCTCTAATCCCCACACCACCGGTTAGATGGTTTACCTTCTGTTTGAATGTAATCAGAGCCACAAATGACAGCATGTGTAATAATACTAATATATTTTATTTGACAAAACCCAAGGACATTGTACACAACAAAATGAGTGTGTAATGCGTTTGTAATAAAAAAAGGTTAAAATGTGAGTAATTAAGCAAAGAATGCAGAAATGCCTGTGCAAAGTCACAAACTGTGCATTAGCATCTCATAAGGAAGAGTTTGACAGTCAGCCTAGCTTTTAAGGAGTTTGGGTTGATCACAAATAAAACAGCTCCACAGAACAAGTCATTTTTGCTGTTTGCCAGCAAATTGCCTCATGGTAGTTACCCACAGAGAGCTATGATGGGAATATCAGTTGCAGGTAGGCTTCTTCATGATTTTCCTTTGGGTTCAGTAAAGTTTTCTGATCCTCATTCTGTTTTTTGCCAATTTAAAATAAAGTAAAATGGTCCCTCATAGTCAAGCTTAAACACACAATAGCACAGTTTGAAATCTGAAAATCTCCTGTGGCCCACCCAAATCTTTAAACCCTTCTCTGATTGACACATGACACTAAGATTATTTATCCATTAATCTAAACACAAGTCCTAAATCAACAAATGTAAGGTATTACCTAAACATTAACCAAGAACAGAATATGTTCCAGATCGGACAATAGGTCAGATACATTAAGAATATCAGGTCATGTAAATCCCATGGGTTTCCCCATGGTTTCATTATTTCTGATAATATCATTAAATATAAATATTTAATCAAATATTTTGTGGTTATTGCAAACTTTATTACACAATTGCAAATGAATAGCTTTTGTATATTTGTTGTAAATGACCTCTGGAGGAGCTGCCTGAAGTATCTCCACGGCCTGGGAAACTAATAAAGTGTCCAGAAACATAAAACTGACAATCGGAAATGATAGAAGATGGAGGGTGTCAGGGAGACGCTGGCTATTTCATGAAACTAGGATCTCCCCATATACATTTATGTGCTGTACAACAAAACTAAATTAGATAAATAGGCTGTACAACCTGTCCCAGTCAAACTCACTTGCTGTATGGCTTGGATGGGATACAAACATTAGAACGTAACTGGCAGGCTATCATTTCCTAAGTAGCGTCTTTTTTTGTCTTTTTTTTTGGCATCCACTCAACCATTGATGTAGCTTTGTGGCAGAGTAGCATTTCGACTTAGCTCTTTTATCATAATCACAATCAGAATACGTTATTGATCCCATAGGTAATCAATCAGCTCTGCCCCTTCTTGATGACAGTAGACATCTGCAATTATCTCCTAATACCCATTTTCAAGCCTTAATAATCAGATCGATCTTTAATTTCTTGAAATTAGATGCATTGAGAGTATAAGACGTTCAGAGTGTAAAAATGTATTCCCTTTTAAAAAAAATAATTGCTTCACACCTCCATGGATGGGGATTCAAAGCCGGGTCCTGGCCTTGTGTGAGTGTGTGGAGTTCTCAATGTAGTAGCATGTTCTCCTCATGGTTTGCATGTTATCCTTGTAATACTGCCCCACATACATGGCAGACTTCAATAGGTCATGACTTGAAAAGTGTGTCTCTGAGAAATTCTGAATCATGTATTGTTTCTTTATCCTTGTAATTGTCATATACAGCTCCATCAAAAAAAAAGAGACCACTGCAAAAATGTTCAACTGCTCAGGTTTTATTATTTATAGGTGCAAGTAATGAACTGAACAGCTTACCATAGATTTTAAGAATTGCTGACAATATTTTGCCTTGTTTTTAAATAGAAATATTGTTCTTTAAAGCATTATTTAAAAAAATAATAAAATAAAAAAATCTCTTGTTCAAAAGGTAATCATTGTCACATCGAGGCACAGAGGGCATGTTCTTTTGATGGATTTTAATGAGGACACAGACTCTACACAATACAAAACTAAAGCAAAAAGGCATGCGGGCCTAACAGAAAACACCACACAGAAGAACCACAGGAGTAGGATAAAGAGCAGGACACATCGGGTTAGTGTGAGTGTTGCTCCGCAATGAACTAAGAAACATAAAGAACTTAAATACTAACACTCACTCCAACAGGAATCAATCCAAATCCCTAATTACATAAACTAAACACAACACAGCTGAACATAGTGATTACAGACACAGAGACACACACTCACAATATCATAATAAAAGTCCCATGAATAAACCACAGCCACAACAATTATAGCCAAACAAAATGCCAATAATTACCTTTGACATAGTTCTAGTAGTGTTTTACCATCCATCTGTTTCATTGCCAGAGGAGAGTGTTGATTACAGCAGTGTTTTTACACTTTTCCTCATTAAATTAGATGTGATTCAGGTGATCACTTATCAGTCCCTCATAAACAGAATGAGGTACTTGTGTAGAAATGTAACAGACACTGGCATGGAATGGTTGTTGTGGTGGAGGCTTTATGTGGGACTTTTATTTTGAAGTTTGAGTGTGTATGTCTGCGTCTGAGGTCACTGTGTTTAGCTGTTGTGTGTTTAGTTTAAGTGATTATGGTTTGTGATTGGTTCATGTTAGAGTGTCTTAGTATTTAAGTTCTGTAGATTTCTTGACCGAGCAACCTTCACGATACCTCATGTGTTCCTGCAGTGTGCCTTCCTTGTATGTTCTCCTGTGTTGTGTTTTGAGTTCGGCCCGCTTGCCAGGTATTATTTCTGTTTTGTAGTGTCTTGAGTCTGTGTCACATTAAAATACCATCTAAAGAACCTGCACTCTGCGCCTCGCCTCAGTCCATGCACCTCCCAATGCGACAATGGTTGTCACTCATTGAAAATCTGATTTAAAAATCAATTGCAGATGTCTTGTATTTTTTTCAGAGTTGTTGTATGTTGACTGGAGTCTATGTTCGTTTTCTGTCTGACTGGAATCATGCCTTCATTCTGATCTCGCAAAAAAACAAAGCAGCAATTTCATTAATTTCATTAGCATGATTGAAAATGCAAGCAGAATTGTATTATGTGGCAAATGGATTTGATTTGTAAAGTGGTCTAGTCAGAACCCTAATCCAATTCAGCATCTTCTCACATTACAGTGTGAGATGATACAGGCTTTAGAAATCAAATTATGTTGCTGTAGGCCTGCAGTGCAGGTATAATGTTTCAGGTCCATGTCTTTCTCAGTTGGTCTTAAAATATCTCTCCCACCTCCAGAGTTCTTATCTCAACCCCAAGAAAGAGCAAGAACCTGATGAGCAACCCTGACACATTAGTAGCAATATCATAAAATATTAATCATGTAAATATTTAACTAATCAATTTATTTTTATTAATTGTATGCCACTAGTAAACTTCAAGCTGAAGAAACCAAATTGATCTGTTGGCTCACATGCTTCTTAACAATTGATGCTTAATAGCTCCCAAAGGGCAACAGACACTACTCAAGCTCAAATAAACACTTAGTGCTGCTGTCTTGATGTGTTTTAGCAAATGTAAATCGCAGTAGCATTAAAGTTTCTTGGGATGTATATATGTGTGGAGCACCCCGCTGTGGAAGACAGGTTAAACATGAATGATTCACATGTGCTCTCACCTTCCATCTGGAAGATGGCTTGTCAGTATCAGAACTGTAACTGCAGGGGTGGCGGTAGCTTAGTGGGTAGGATTCTTGCCTCTGGACCAAGAGGTCATGGGTTCGAATCCTACCTTTAAGACGGAATCCTACCGGCATCACTACCACTGGGTTCCTGAGCAATACCCTTAATCCCAAATTGCTCCTGTTGTTAGTTTGTAGTTAGGGAAAGGAAGTCGCTTTGGATAAAAAGCATCTGCTAAATGCTGTACATGTAAATGTTTGAAGGTTGGTGCCTGTGCGGCATTTAGCAGCACGGAAGGTCCTCTACATTCAAGTTTCCAGGTCAGGGAAAGCAGCTGTAACACATAGAAAGTCCACACCGAACTCCTGCACTGCTGCACACAGGCTCTTTTGTACCCGTTATTCTCCTGTTCTCTCGATCACCCTCAGATTGGACTCCTCTCGTAACACCGCCCTCGCGCTCCCCAGAGCGGCACAATTGCTGTCCCAGGTCCTGATCTGCCCTTCTACCTCCACCATGGCTGAGAGAGGAGCACTTGCCCTATGAGGCCGCGGGGTTAAGTGACAGCGTCAGTACCTACAATTCCCCAGAAGATCGTTACTTTTAACCAGCTGAAAAGAAAACATGCTGGTGTAGATTCTGAAGCAGCAGAATGGTCAGTAAACAGTAGCTTTTCCGCACATTCTGGTGTTGCAACAAAATGAATGACATCAACTTCCTGAATACACAATTACCTTACAAACAGCTCTAACACTCAAGATGTTACATCACAAACTGCTCACTGGAACATTCTACTACATATCAGATATGTATATTAGAAACATCCTGCAGCATTCATGAGCTTGTCCTCTCCCCATTCTCAAAATAGAGGGGTCTGCGAAGGCCTGGAACCCGGCCTGTAACCCTGGAACACTTTTGAACTGACATCACTGCATTGATAAACTCTCATTTTGCTGTACCCAGCTGTGACACTTGGCTATGTATTCTTATCCCGCATACGGAAACTTTGTCCTGTGGTGTTTTGAATGTGCTCTGAGCTGACAAGGAGGTCTGCAGCTCAAGCCGTGATCAAAGAGGCGATGAGTGTTGAGAATAGAAGAGATAGAAGTGGAGAGGTTGAAGTGGGGGTGGTGGAGATGTGGATATGGAAAGAGTGAGACAGTGAATGTGTGCAACTGAATCTCAGAGTGCTTGTCCTGCAAGCGATTCCTAGAAATCAAGAACACTCTACACAATCCTGGCGAGGTGCCTGTGTGTGTGCCGCCACTGGGCAAGGCTGACAGTCAGCACAAGGTTCGGTCACATCGACTTTACATCTTGCATGCAGTCACTGAAGTGGAACTTTCCACTGACCTTGGCAACCAAGAAGCCTATTTGCAACATAAGCATAACACAGTGATGCATAGATGCCCACAATAGAGTGTGTGATTGCATGTGAATGGACTTCTTATTAGTGCCTTGGCAGCATCAACCACATAAAGGCACCGTTTTCTCTGTGGCAGCTCGGGTTAAACAAGGATTCAAAGCCCTTTTTTGCCTTAATATGGTTATGTTATTCTGATTTTAAAGGGGACGTTATTAAACAAGTTATAATAGGTCTGTGGGCTAAACAAAACATGTTCATTAAGTTCTTTGCACAAAATCTCTCTCATAATGAGATCTCACTAGCTTTATTCTTGACAGTTTCAGTCACTTTCAAAATGAGCCGTTTAAGGGCTCTGTCACTTTTATGCAAATAAACTGTTACTGGCCACACCCCACCCACCCAATGCTTACGCAGCCTTTCGCCATAGTGCTTGGCGTCTTATGTGTGCTCACAAAACCAGCAGACAAAGATTGCAGACTTTCAACTAATTTAGTGGGTGGGGGCTCGACAGATGAAGGATGAGGGTTGGCTCTATGCAAATTTCCTTATCCAGACATCAGGATATGGGAGCCATATAGGAGATGGATGGGGGTTTTCTTTGCGCTTGGAGTGTTTATAGGAGCAGTAGAGACCCAAATAGAAATACAAAAGTACACAAAAACTGAGTTTTGTATAATATGTCCCCTTTAAGGGAATATGGATTTAAACGTGTTAGTGAGTATACAAGCATAACATACTATAAGAATTACCTGCTAGTTGGCAAAAAACTAAACAGAAAGGACTGCTGTGAACTGTTCACCTTTAACTTTTTGTTTGACAAGACTGATGTTATTTCAACTGGTTATATTGTACACTGTACTAGGCTTTGTTTCAGAAGGTCCTCCACCACTTACATGTTACTCTGTCTAGTGACATGTCTCTATCAAAACACATTTTAGTATCTTCTTATGGAATAACCATCTTAAAGTGGCCCATGGTCTCACATTCAACCTTCTGTTTATAATCCTTCTTTTGAGTCACCCCTCTGTCATTTCTCACTCCATCTCTGCCTTAGCAGCCATTCCAAACAGAGCTCATGCCCTGCAGTCAAAGGGAATTCTTTTCCATGATGTCATCAAGTGAAGCTCTAAGCAACTCTTCAGTTTGTCGCCAAGAATTGCAGAGCTAGTAAAAGCAACTTAATCATGGCTCAAATTGCCCCATGACACATCCCACAGATCCTCCCTCTCTTGAATTCCTTAATTTATTATTTCAACTTTGAGTACAGTGCATGTGTGTGTGATAGGGCTGGGCCGATAAACGATATCATATCGAATTGCGATTTATTTTATTTTAATAATGATGATAAGATCTAGACATTTTTTGCTCGATATGGATTAATCTAAGAGACTTATTAAACAAACACATCAAACAATTTAGACAATTCACACCTAATTATCCTCAACCCAAATTGCTTTAAATAAAGTCTCTCAGGCAGTGAAGGGGTTATCAAAGTTTTCAGGGAAAAACAAAAGTTCAGCCGAGTCCCCGGCTCGATTGAGATGCACAGTTTTGTCCTACTGCAATGTCTTGAAAAAAAAAAAAGTCCAACAATCCAGTTTCCTAGTGGCACGCCATCCCCTTGGTTAGGGAGAAAAATCCAGTCCCATTTCACAAAGTCCAGTGGAGTTTCAAAAATTTCCAAACTTAGCCAACAGTTTCAGCGCAGCAACCCACGTCCTTAAGTTCCTAGACACTCCGGTTACCTCTCTGCTCTGTTCTCTACATATGTTTAAAGCTTATTTAACTTTGGTTGTCTCACTTCTGTTCTATAAATATGATTTTAAAGCTTGTTGAACCTTGTTTGTCTCATATCTGTTACTCTAAGTTCGTTGTGTCTGCTAGTTTCTTTTGGTTTGTTTTCTTTTTTCCACGCTGGCGCATGCGCTATCAAGAAGAGGGCGGGACTAAAGATCTCAACCTATGACATTTCCCGCTTTCTTGCATGGACCAATAACAATTAAGAAAATCTGACAAACACAAATACTATCCAAACATGTCAAATGGGCGGTCCCTGCA
>JBBMFX010084512.1:0-10152 GCA_037832545.1 Rhabdalestes septentrionalis
GTGTGTGTGTGTGTGTGTGTGTGTGTGTGTGTTTGTGTGTGTGTGTGTGGGTGTGTGTGTGTGTGTGTGTGTGTGTAGCCCAGCTGCCAGATACGGAGGGAGCCGGTGTTTCGATGAGAGACGAGGAGATGAGTGACATCCTGTACAAACCCAGAGAGGACGAGTGGGGGGGGCAGAGCCGGGAGGAGGAAAGCGCCCGGATCATCGCAGGAATCGACCAGCTGATCACAGTCGGTCAGTTTCTCAGCATTAAGACTCCTGCTTACTTTTACTGTGGGAATCTGATCAGTAAGTTCCATGTGTGATACATACATACATAAATAGTCTCAGTGCACCTCCCGGCCCCATTTCATCATATTTTGCTTTCAAAGATCCAGACTTCCTTGTATTTTGAATGTAGTCCTCCAGGGTTCCTTAAGGACTTTCCTCTGAAACTGGTCCGGTTCAGGGACTGGACTGCAATGTTTCTGTTGGTTAAGACACACAGTGACCTACGTATGAATCATTCAAGCAGAACAAAGAGTCCTGAACCAGTAAAGAACCAGGAGCAGATGGTTCCAGATGATCAGGTGGTGATCAGTATACTGGTGGTGCTAAAAATTTTATTTTTATTTTTTTTTATTTAATCGATGCCGTATGATGAAGATAAGACGATTGGACTGGTGTAAAAAAGAATTTTTGCACCAACAAGGTGATTCAAAGCAAAATATGAAGCAATGAAGGAGTGGCTTAGTACTTTTCCAGTGTACTGTGGTGTTTACACAGTAAGAACGTTTAATCAAATTGGAATCTGCATCTGCTCACACTGTGTGAACTAAATGTGAATCTTTTTCTCCTGAATCTAATATGAATGTACACTATAACTGTATTAATGCCAACAGTAACTGCAACTCGCTTATTCTGTATTCGCTAATTTATATTAATTTCTGTTATATTTTCTGCTTTGAACAGATATTGCTGCTCCTTTCTCTGGTCCGGTGGATCTGGTTCAGTATCCCACCTACTGCACTGTGGTGGCATATCCCACTGATCTGGGCACCATACGGATGAGACTAAAACACAGCTTCTACAGGTCAGACCCCACAAATTCCTCACTTTTAACTTGACATCTCAAATTTTCTTTAATGAACATCATGGTTTTTGTGTGTGTGGATGTCCGTATGTGAAGGGATGCGGGTTCATGACATGAGCTGACAATTTGAATTGCGCAGTAATAACAGTTTGAATAAAATCAGGATGCTGATTTTGATTTTACTCACATTTGAGTGTATCACCTCACTCTGTTTGCATTGTTTATTTGAAGGAGACTTGCTGCACTAATTTGGGACACAAAGTATATTTTTCACAATGCGAAAACCTTTAATGAGCCACGGAGCAAAATTGCACAATCAGCCAAACTGATCACTGACGTCCTCGTGAAGTTCATAAGGTAGGTCTGTCGGTAACATCTCTCTAATCATTTTGACTTAACCCATTTGCACTTTATTTACATATATTTTTTCACCAGTAAAGGGCACTGTAAGGATATCATGGAGATCTACAATGCAGTTGAAAACATGGAGTACACAGAGGATGAGGTCAGTGGTCCAGCATAAATCTAAACTAAACTGAGTTTTTGCCCCACAGTTTCAAAAGCAAACTCGTATTGTTTGATTTCCTTCTGATTTCTGTGCTCCTCTGTAGGATCAGGAAGATGTTGATGTTCCAGGGACATCTGCTGGACGGAGATCTCACCAGGTAACATCTGACATCACTCATAACAAATACAGTCCATCAGATTAAACAGCTTTTCTGTTCAAAAAATCGTAGGACATACTTTTATATTGCAGGTTGTTGTAAGGGGGGGATGTTAATGTTTGGGAGCATAAAAATATCAGAAGTTTATGTTGCAGTTGAAAAAGGGCTGTAGTTCAGTTAAATTACTTGTTTAATTTGTATAGCTTTGTCATGAGCAGCTGTGCAGAAATGTGGTTCTAAACCCAGAATGAGCATCTCTGATAGACTCTATGGCAGGAAATGCCCTTAGATTGTTTGATAATGTCTGATCTGTAGGGTGAGCGGAACATCAGGTCGATGGATGATCAGGAAGTCTCTGATCCTGCAGCTTATGCTCCTCAGAAATATACAGACTTTATAGATTTTAGCTGATTTACAGTTCAGTAAGTGGAAGTACTGGGAGTTCCTACTAACTCAGTACTGGGAGTTAGTGAGGTCAGCCTGGCAATAATAAATGTAGAACGTATGTTTTCAGCCGAGCAGTGTTTTGTAGTTCTACGTAGATGTCGTAGATGTCGTATTATTCTTTCATGCTTTACCATCTTCTGTTTTGTCTATATTATTTACTGAGCTAAGTTAAGGACCCAGATTTTCTTTTATTGAATTCTAATTGGCAGCATGGTCAGAAAAATAAGGTCCAAAACAGAGCTTTGTGGCACATCATATTTTACTGTCAGTGATGCATTAGACACCAATAAGTTTTCCTGGTATATTCAGTAGAACTGTATGGTCCAAGTCAAGTGAAGGAGGCCTGTGATGCTGCACCAGGTGGGAGAGGTTGAAGTTGGACTTCTGAATCAAATGCAGTCGTAGGTGTTCGTTTTGAATGTCCAGGGACATGCTGAAGTTCTACAGTGTGTGAAAATGTTTTTCTACCCCCATTCCCACATGTTGTGCAGCCCTCAGTGGAGGTGGTGCCGGACAGGGATGCCTGGAAGGACGCTTGTAAGCAGCTGCTGAACTACATGTTTGAGTGTGAGGACTCTGAACCTTTCCGTCAGCCTGTGGATCAAAATGAGTATCCGGTGAGTTCACAGCCTTGAACCTGTACAGACACTCTTTACAGAACATCTCAACCTGATACAAGGTGCACGTTTTCAGGAGCCCCTACAAAAACATTGTTTTTGTCGGTTTGGAACCATCAGGATTTCTCAGTGTTCGGAATGTAAACCCAGTAAACAGTTGATGAGGTAATAAATCTGAACAGAATGATGAACTTGCTTTTTTATACATGTGTGTCTATCAGGATTATACACAGATCATAGACACGCCCATGGATCTGGAAACTGTCCGGAGAAAACTTGAAGAAGACCACTATGAAAACCCCACTGATTTATGCAAAGACACCAGGCTCATTTTTGCCAACGCTAAAGCCTACACGCCAAACAAGCGTTCAAAGGTGAGTGACATGTCCCCTCCCTCTTCTGGGACATCTTCCTCCCTGTTGGTTTCAACACCATCTGTCCTCATTCAACTAGTGGTGTGTGGGGGATTTAGTTTGCATGGGAATTGACTTCTCATGTACGTTGAAGATCAGGGTGGTGAGGGATGGATACTGATGGATAAGATAAATATAGAAATAGAACTAGAAATACCTGATTCTGCACAGTTCTCCAAATAATATTAAATATTAGTAATATTTCAAGGTGTTGTACTGGATTTTTACCAGCCATTCATTATCCAGTCTCTGTTCACAGCGGCACATGCGTTTTCACTGATAATCCAATTTGTAATGAAAGTTATATTGTTTGTATCTCTTCTTAGTTTTATAAAGTTGATCCTCTCTCTCCTCTGTGATGTTCAGATTTACAGTATGACCCTGCGTCTGTCTGCGCTGTTTGAGGAGCGAATTCGAAAGATCATCTCGGACTACAGGACTGCGGTGAAGAGCAGCTCCAGGCTGCGGCGCAGTCAGAGGTTCAGAAAGAGGCTCCAGCAGCAGGAGCCCACTGGTCCTCCCCACGGCCTGAAATCCACTAGGTGAGCTTTTTCTGAACATAACCTCTGTAATCATTTATACCTCCAACATACACCAAAAAAGGTGGCATGTTTTCAATATTCTCTTAGAAGAAAACAGTAGGAATACCTCAGTGTAAATGTCTGGATTTGAAGTGTAACAGTATAAACTGGAAGTGCAGTTTATAGTTTTTCCCAATTGTTTACTCACATTTTCTGAAATAGGACTCATATTGTGAGAAATCTATACACAAATCCAAAAACACACACCCAACGAGCAAAACCCTTCAATTCTCCTGCAAAATGAAACTTTATATTCAAAACAATGCAGTTTCTTCTCAAAATGGGATACTTCTTTCAAATGACACACAAAAAAACATCACATGAATAGACATTTATAAGAACCAATTGATCACTGATGTGCTTAAGGTAAAACACTAGGACCACCTCCTCCTCCTTTCATTATAAAGCCTTTTTTGTTCAGTGTAACACTACAGACAGTACACAGGCCTACATACATGCATAGTAAAATATTTCAGAAAATTGTTTGTATGCAAAATACACAAACATGGTACCACATATATTTTACTGTATTTTTCCCACAAAAATAATGTACACAGTGTTCTTCCTCACCAACGCAAAGTTGCAGAGACTGTGGTCTACTTATACAAACAGAAGAATTTACTGAATACAGTTACAAAAAAAATAAAAATAAAAACAATTGCTGCGTCATTTCTTTCTAGAATAGTAAAAACTGTAACATACTGTGAATAGACCGACTGTGTAGGAATACAAATTAGGAAAACATTTCCCAAATACTGAAATAGTCTACAGAACACTCCACAGGCAGTACTGTACTACAGTAATGTACTTCTTGAGTACAGTGAGATTTTTTACCTAATTTCATTTCAGAAAGTCTGGATGATAGAGGCTACAAGGCACCTGCTCAAATCTGGCTGTACTCTTTGCTCAGACAGCCTTATGGTTAGATCATTGTTGACCACATGGTCAACCACAGTGGCTTTGGTCGAATTCTTCCTTAGCCTTTCTTGGCCTTGTCTCCCCCATCCTCCTCCTCCTCTACTCTGGCTCTGTCTCTGTTTCCAGTGTTGGCATCCTTTGCTCTAAAACAGAAGAGCTCACCTTTTGCCCTTTTATAAAGCTCTGATTCTTAATTGCTATTATGTGTGACAGATATTTACCCATGTGATGAGTTAGTATGCAAAGTACGGCAACTGGCTTTACAATCCAGAGAACTGTGTGTAGTGTTTTGAAACAAGTGTGTTTTAAACTGCAATTTGAATGTAAAGCAGGAATTGTGCTTGACTTTTAGCAGAATTGGTTCAGGGGGTTAGTGCATCAATTACATATTGTAGTCATTGTGTCTGAAGTACAAGAAATTGTGTGTAAACAACTAAAGAAAAACTGTAATAAATGGGAATGTTTGTGTGCGGGTTTCATCAATTCACCCCCCAAATGGAAGGGTGGACCCAAATTTGACTTAGTCATAGATGTTGAAGTTCAGTCCAAAAAGGGATAGATACTGATCTTACAAAACATTAGAAATTCATGTAACTGCCGGGATTTTTAGTGTAACAATATACACTGGAAGTGCAGTTTAATGGATGGGAAACTTTTTCTTCTTTTTTCATTCGTCCCCCCAAAATCTGAGAGTGGGCCCAAATGGCCTGTAGTATAATAAATTATGTTAAGACCTATTTTTTAACCCTGTCTTGTTGTGTCTTTGTGTGCGTCCCCAGTCAGAAAAGGGCTGCTGCTAAAACTCAGGAACAGGTGGAACCACATGCGACCAAAACTACCTCAGCCAGAGTGTCTGCTTCGGAGCGTCGCCGCAGGAAGCCTAAGAAACGCAGGCCCACCTACACGTCAGCAGACGAGGAGTCCGAGGGCTCCAACAGGAGTGTGTCCTCCACCTCAGGTAATGATCTTGATCTGTTAGATCCTCTAAACCGCAGGAGAGTCAGTAAGTCAATGATGCTTCTCCACAGCGAACGCGGACCTGTTTTCTTTTACAGGCGTTGGTCTCCCTAATCTCACAGAAGTGAAGCTCCTGCACCTCATTAGCCCTGCTACCAAACAGGACAGCATTAAGCACTGCTGTAACAGACAATCAGATCATTACAAATAGAATAAAACTAAAAAGCATTCCTTAAAGCTCATGGAGCAGTACGAGCCACACCACTGATGAAACAGTCTGCAAAAAATGTTGATGAAGGTTTAATTGATCTGCAGATTACAGTGTCCAATTTTGGTTTGAAGTGTGTTCAGGGGTGACTGTGAGATCTCTGTAGAACAAGTGTTGGTGGAAGATGTTCAGTTGGTCCATTTCTCAGTTTCTTTTCTGTAAAATGCTCTTCTGAATCTGCTCTGAAGGAGAGTCTGAGAGCGAGGCGTCCTTCACTGAGATGGACGAAGAAGACAGAAGCCCTTCATCCTCTCGAAAATTCAGACGGGAAACCAGAGCGTCCCGGAGAGCCGTTCAGAACAGAGAGAACAGAGGAGCAAAGAGGAAGCAGAGTGAGTGAGGGAGCTACTGAACTGTGTGTGTGTGTGTGGTTCTGATTGTGTCTTGACGGGTTTTCCTCTTCTCCTGGTTCAGTAGGCGAGAGCAGAAGTGAGAACGACTCCACTGAGGAGGATGAGGATGGTGAAAATTCTGAGAAGTCCACTCCCTCGAAACTCCAACCGAGCAGAAGCAGGAGCAGCAGGTCCACACGCCTAACCAGAACCTCCACCGCGGACCGCAAGAGGACAGGTAACTAAGAGCACAG
The DNA here is from genome assembly GCA_037832545.1 of Rhabdalestes septentrionalis. NCBI lineage: Eukaryota > Metazoa > Chordata > Actinopteri > Characiformes > Alestidae > Rhabdalestes > Rhabdalestes septentrionalis. The sequence goes on from JBBMFX010084512.1 coordinate 6,525, forward strand.
TCACAGTCTCCTAGTTGTCCATTGAGCCGCCTGCCTGTCTTTATGTTTATTTTTTGCCAGCATTTTTAATTTAGCTGTGCTGAAATCAAAGAAACCTGAAAAATTCAAACTAGACAGTTAGTTCCATTTGTGCTTTTTTTTTTTATTTTTTTTTTTTACATTTAACACAGGAGAGTGGATCATTACTAATCCCCAGTGTTTTATGTAGCCCACAGAAGAAGGCTGTGGTGTCATGTTCTGTGGTGGGTTAAATTGTCCTGACTGTATTTGTGTGTTTCAGAGTTTGTGTCTCAGGTGAACGGTGTGGGCAGATCTTCTCGGGCGGAGAGCAGGAGAACCCGCCGCAGCAGTTGTTCTGATGGAGAACCTTCAGGTGACGAGGACGGCGAGTGTCGTGCGGCTCGGAGGCCCCGGAGAACTGCAGTGGCCGCGGTCAGTAAGATGAAGCTGCTGGACGTGTTGGAGGAGGAGGAGGAGGAGGACGGTTCGGAGCAGGAGGGCACGAGGAACAGCAGGGCGCCCCCCCGCACCAGCAAACGCCCCCCAGTCCTCCAGAGCAGCTCCGACTCAGAGCAGGAAGACAAAGGTGTGAAGATCTGCCCATCAGAACCTTAACTTACTTGCCCAGTTATCTGAAAGATGCCACATTTAATATGTATTTTTACATATTAAGAGTGGGCATGCGTGTTCTGTTCTGTGGTGAGATACATTGTCCTGACTGTATTTATGTGTGTTTCAGAGTTTGTGTCTCAGGTGAACGGCGTGAGCAGATCTTCTCGGGCGGAGAGCAGGAGAACCCACCGCAGCGGTGGTTCTGAAGGAGAACCTTCAGGTGGCAAGGACGGCAGGCATCGTGCGGCTCGGAGGTCCCGAAGAACTGCAGTGGCCGCGGTCAGTAAGATGAAGCTGCTGGACGTGTTGGAGGAGGGCGGGTCGGGGCAGGAGGGCACGAGGAACAGCAGGGCGCCCCCCCGCACCAGCAAACGCCCCCCAGTCCTCCAGAGCAGCTCCGACTCGGAGCAGGAAGACAAAGGTATGAGGATCTATCCATCAGAACCTTCACCAACTGGCCAAAAAGTGTCCCATTAATATTTTCAAAATGTTACTCTAAAACGAACACTGACCCAAACCAGCATGGCCAGCTTATGTCTGTCTGGGTTTTTCATCTTATGCCGGTCACTCTAATTTTCTGTCCTTCACACAGGTTCAAATGACAGTTACTTGGCCAGTGAGGATGAGAAGAGCGAGGCCAGTGCTGAAAGTGACCTCCCCTCTCTCCGAAATGGGGGTGGCAAGAAACCCGGTAGCGGATCGTCCAGGAGGACCGAACTGAGAGAAGGTGATCACAGCTGAAGTGTGTGTGAAAGAAAACCTCAAGGAACAGTTGAATAGACCTGAACACAGCTGTGAATTCACATATCCAATCCGAACTCCTGACAGCTCTGGGCAGCTTACCTTACTTTAGATATCAGACTCTGTGTGTGGAGGCTCTGAGGCTGAGAATAACTTTTTTACTTTCTTCATCTGAAGTGTGTTTGTATGAAATCACTTGTCTGTGTCACAAAATTCACTCCTGTATTACTTTAATTTCCTCTTGGTGGTGCTGTATAATGGGGAGAGAAAAGACCCACACAGTTAACATATTTATACAAATCAGTTAATTGAACCTTTGTTCATGGATTCATCAATAACAAACTCATTTATGGATAGATAGAGAGAAATAAATTATTTTTATGATGGGTTACAGTGCATTGCACCTGTGGAGTAAATTTCCAAATGTTGTTCAAAAGTTAAAATATTTAAGTCTGCACACCAGCACCTGTATGTTTCAGATCCTTTTTTTAAACTACTGTTTGTTTATTTAAAATGCAGATTCTCCTCGTGTCAATGGGCACAACAACCCAGACGATGAGGAGAGTGAGGAGAATGATGAAAGCGAGGAAGAGGAGGAGGAGGAGGAGGAGGCGGCTTCCACCAGCAGACGGAGGACCATCAGGAAAACCGCCAGAGCCGCCGTCGGTAAAATAAAGCAGCTTAAAGACAGCGATGAGGAGGAAGAAGAGAGTCACTCCAAAACCAGGCGACAGAGGAATGTTCTGAGCAAGCAAGTAACCTCCAAAAGCTCTGACGAGGAAACTGAGGCCCCAAAGCCAGAGAAACATCCGCATCAAAACGGACGCAAGGTGGACACACAGGACCTTAAACACTCTGAGAAAACACGTAACACGACTTTGAAAGAACAGGGATCTGTCTCAAAAGCATGTTCAGTCTCCGCCACCACAGCATTAAAGTCAGGGGCTCAGGAACCTGGGGAACCGATCAAGAAGGCCGGTGCTTCGAGAAGAAAAATCGAGTCTGAAGATGAAAGAAATGGTGAGAACGAGAGTAGCAGTGGAGAGGAGTTCTCAAAGAGAAGGCGGCCACAGAGAAATGAGCTGAGAACAAAGCGGTCCGAGAGTTTGGATGGCAGGTCCAATTCTTCGGATTCTGAAAGCGAGGAGGTGCCGAACTGGAGACGGAAGAAGAGAAAGGAGGCAGACTCTTCTGAGGAGTGGTTGCAGAGCGACGAATCGGAGAAGGACAAGAAAGCGTTTCCCAGAAGACGACCGGCTCTCAGGTCCCTCCCCAAGAAGAAATATATCACAGACTCTGAGGAGGACGAAGACGATCAACCAGAAAACAGGAAGAGCAGCTCTGGCTCAGGAGGTTCCTCCTCGTCTAAGAGGAAACACATTAAAAGTTCAGAATCTGAGGATGACGCCGAGAAAGTTGGAGCCAGTCAGGAAAGCGAGCGTGAGAAGCTGGGTCGGAGACGCAAGCGCTTCAGGCGAGGTTCCGGAGAGTCGGGAAGTGATTCAAGTGGGAAGGCGGAGAAGAGGGAGGAGAACAGCCCGGCCCGCAAACGGCGTGGTCAGTCGGACGAAGAACCCTCTAGGAACGGCCGGGGAAAGAAGAGAAGCGCGAACTTCAGTGGGACAAGCTCGGAGAGCCAGGAGGAGTCCAGCGAGGAGTCCAGCTCAGGGTCCCAGAGCCCGAAGAGGCGGCTGAGGAGCCGCAGGCGAGGTGGCGGGCGGTTCGCTTCGGACGCGGACAGCGACGCCTCGTACGGGAAACCTCAGACGGGCAGGAAAATTCGGACCAGGAACCTCGGCAAGCGGACGGTGTGTTACAGAGACAGCGAGTGAGGAGACACTAACCGAAGACCTTGAAGACAACCTGATTGTCCAGGAGAAGAGTAGCAGCACTGGAGTCCTCCGATACTGTGAATCACTTTCAGGGATATTTATATTGTCAGATTTATGTACAGAAATTACCTTTTTGAAACTGCTTGGGCTGCCCTGACCAGCCCGCCATGTTTTCTGGATCTCGGCCAACAGGAGTGGAGTGCTGTCCGCTTGGTGCTATTTCTCATATACCTCCTTCAAACAGGCATCTTCTGCTGGCTTTGCACTAAAGGGGCACACTGTATCACCAGACTGCTTCAGAAACTCAGGGTCAACCTCGTTTACCACGTTCTGTTTCTTTTGTTAGAGATAGTTTTGATCGAGGAGTGAGTGTGTTTGTGTGTGTGTGTGTGTGTGTGTGTGTGTGTGTGTGTGTGTGTGTGTGTGTGTGTGTGTGTGTGTGT
>JBBMFX010084531.1:0-10152 GCA_037832545.1 Rhabdalestes septentrionalis
TGACGTCATCAATTGTGATCGGTTCCTAAGATCGGCGAGTTTAACGAGTCCCGATCGAGTCATAAAGTCTGATTATCTGCCGATACCGATCGTCCGCCGATCGATCGGAGCATCACTACTCTGAATTAGTGTTTACGTCCTAAAGACTGAATTTTGCATCCATTTGGAAATAAAAAAATTTGGAATTCCTTTATAATTCAAGAGCATTTATAATGAATCAGAGTTCAAGTGACCATGAGTAACTGTGCATTTGGCTGCTCAGGGGTCTGATGCCTAGATGAACGTTGTGCATCTTTACTTCATGCACCAGAGAGCTAACATCCTTCCTCTAAACTCAGCACAGTGATGAGCATTAAAGTTTTAAACATCTGCTGAGCTGTTAAGAATTCTGACAAAGTCGCTGTTTCGGAGATACAAGGTGTTTTGAGGACAGTGACGGGGAGCTGCCACTTCTGAAAGTGTGACGATTTTATGATGAAAATAATGCTGCTACTAAAGGTTATTTGTGGGTAATAAAGAGCAGTGGAAGTACACTGAGACCCAGTAAATATGTTCTAATAGGCAATAAGGCTGCGTTAGTCGGGCATTCCTTCTTCTGTGAAAATTTATGGTCATTCTTTAACAGTAGCACGTCCATGCATGTGTTTACCCACCAGCCTGCCAGTTTATTTCATCTGTCTTCCTTCAGCCCACAACAGAAAAACACAAAACCACAAGAATAAAACTGACACGCCTAAACCTCCAGACTCAGTTCTCATGGTCTCCAGTTTCATGGATGTTGGACTTGCATCCTGTGATGCTTGTGAAGTGCTCATTGTCATCAGATCAGAGTCCTGCAGACTTAAGGAAACGAGCCGCATCTGCTATTAACAGCAAATCCTGCTCAGAAAATCTATTTTATTGACTTAGAAAAACATTCAATGTTTGTTGGTCTAAAACAATTAACTTTATCTTACTTATGGGACGCCAAATGGGCGCAATCGTCTAAGCTTGAGTCCGGAAACTCAGAGTATATGGGTATACTGATTCTGTCCCTGAAATGTCTTCCAGTGGCATGCTTTGATTTTCCAAAGCATCTGGTGATGGTGTTCCATCAGCACCACGGGTTTCTCCACACGTTAAATGGCCGGTTGCTAGAATCAAACCCGTGGAAAGTTTTTTACCAGTAACTTTTGTTTTTGGGATCTTTTATTATTATAGTCTTTTATAACTTTATCCTGTCCTCGTTCTTCATCTGTGTGATGAAAACCTAACTCAGCTATATTGTTAAAGGGGTCCTGGACCACCTTCAGGTTTCTCAGTGTTAGAAAACTTCCACTGAAATGCATCTTCAGCCCAACCAGACAGTCGAGCTAGCAACAGTTTATCTCTGTTCTTTTCAGTGCAACTTTCCAAGTTGTCGGTCATGAAAAAAAAAAAAAAAGTTTGACCAATCAAAAAGCGGTGAGGCAGGCTGCAGCAGCAGCAGCCCACTTCTGGCCATGCCGTCGAGCAGAGTCATAACTGAGCTTCATATTGAAATGGAAAAACCTCTGTTTGTGGTATGATGCAGTTGGAGAAAATACGTATTTTTCTGCATCATGAGTGTAATCACTCAAGCAAAGTTCCTCATTATCTTATTTACAAGGAGCAGATAAACAGTGTAGAGTTCATTTTAATAGTGCTATCTGTATTTGGAATCTGGTGCTGATATGAGCAACTCTTGATATGAGCACCAATGAGATCCCAACATTAGGCAGAAAAATAAAAACAAACCCATCAAAGAGATAGCAAGTCATTTTGAGTGGCCAAATCAACTGTTTGGAACATTCTTAAGAAGAAAGAAAGCACAGGTGAGCTCAGCAACACCAAAAGATCCAGAAGACCATGGAAAACAACTGTGGTGGATAATCGAAGAATTATTTCCCTGGTGAAGAAAAAAAACCTTCACAACAACTGGCCAGATCAAGAACACTCTCCAGGAGGTCCAAAACATATCACCTCATCAGTGAAGCATGGTGGTGGTAGTGTCATAGCGTGGGTATGAATGGCTGCCAATGGAACTAGTTCCCTTGAATTTACTGATGATGTGACTGCTGACAAAAGCAATATTATCTGCTCATATTCAGTCAAGTGCTTCAGAACTCATTGGACGGAGCTTCACAGTGCAGATGGACAATGACCCAAAGCATCCCGCGAAAACAACCAAAAAGTGAAGTGGAATGTTATGCAATGGCCAAGTCAATCACATGACATGAATCTGATGGAGCTTGAATTTTAATTGCTAAAGACCAAAGCGGAGGGAAAATACCTCAAGAAGAAGCAGCAACTGAGGGCAGTTGCAGTAGAGGCCTGGCAGAGCATCACCTGGTATGTAACCAGCATCTGGTGATGTCTATCTATTCTAGACTTCAGGCTGTAATTGACTGCAAGGTATTTGCAACCAAGTATTAAGAAGTGAAAGTTTGATTTATGATTATTAATCGGTCCCATTATATTTGGTCTCTTAAAATTGGGAGGCACATAGACCAACTGTTGTAACTTCTACACCGTTCACCTAATTTGTAAGTAAGTATCCTCAATTTAAATCTGAAGTCTGCAGTTAAAGCACATCTTGTTCATATCATTTCAAATCCATTCTGGTGGTGTAAAGAGCCAAAAAGATGATTAGTGATGAGCTGAATCACATCTTATTTAATGAGGAAAAGTATAAAACTGCTGTAATCCACACTCTCCTCTCACAGTGAGACCAGCTGGATGGTAAAACACTACTAGAAATTCGTCAAAGGTCATTATTGCCATTTAGTTTGAGTGAGGGGGAAAAAGTAAATAAAAAATATATTCAGCTGCTCACTAATCAGTTCCTCATAAAGCAGAATGAGGAGCTTGTGTAGGAATTTAACACACTGGTATGGAATGGTTGCTGATTTAACATTAAATTACAGAGCTCTCTATTCTTTCAAAGCTATATATATTATATATATATATTAAAGTTTGTTTAGAAATGACATACTTCATTAAATGCAGACATCAGTAGTTCAGTGGTGCCTTGAGCTGCTCTGTAAGAGTAATAAATATCACATACAGGTTTGAAATACTGCTGAATCTAAACACCTGTCTGATGCAGACAGATTTGTTACAGCTATCTGCCAGAATCAGTATCATTACAATATGAATTATTTTAAAAAAAAGATTAGCTCTAAAAATCCCTTTCTGGAATTTTCATTCGGACATGAGGATCATGCTGCGTCTGTCCTCTGTCGTCCGTCAGACCTGTCCGCGCCGCCTGCCAGGAGCGATTGGCAAGAGCCCGACGGCTGGCATGTGTGGCATCGGCCCCCCCGTCCTCACTCACATGTCACTGACATGTTGCCAGAGCTGTGTTTCCGCTCTCCTGCTGACCACACTGAGAGTGCCAGCATACCATCTCTCTCGCTCTCTCTCTCTCTCTCTCACACACACACATTGAGTGCCATCATACCACCTTTCTCACACACACACACACACACACACACAAACACACACAACTGGGCCTGTGCGCTGGTGTCAGACTGACTGATGCTGCTGAGAAAGAACACACTCGCACACCAACAGTTTTCTTTGTTCCCAAACAGAGCTGGATCCTGATTCCGCCAGCTGGGAGTGCAGAGATGGATTCATTAGAAAGCAGCACATTTGAGAGAAGGTGGAGCAGCGCACACACGGGGCGCTTCCTCTCCGCGAGAGTGGAGGATGGAGGAATTTGCTGGAATTGCTCTGTGTGGATTAACCGACTGTAAAACGGAGCCGCAGACGAGCCGGCGCTTTATGGCGGACAGATGCTTTATTGTTCTGCGCTTCAATCGCCGGGCGGCCTGTGTGGTTCTCTGACACAGAGTCAGTGGACAGAGCGAAAGGGACCCCGGTACAGTGGCGGGGTGGGGGGGTTATCTGACCTGCCACTTACCATCTGAGGCCCTGCGATTTTATTACAGCCCCAATCTGTCCATTCAACCGAATACAACACAGGCAGAGATCCTACAATTAACCAGGCTGTTAACACCTCATTTATCTGTCTTATCAGTCTGTCTGTCTCTATTTATCTGTCTGTCTATTTATCAATCAACCTGTATATCCATCTATTGATCTGTCTGTCTGTCTGTCTATTTATCAATCAACCTGTATATCTTTTGGTCTGTCTGCCTGTCAGTCTGTTTATCTATCCATCTGTCTGTCTATTTATCAATCAACCTGTATATCTATCTATTGATCTGTCTGTCTGTCAGTCTATCTATACATTATTAATCTGTCGGTCTATTCATCTATCAATCTATTTATTTATCTGTCTGTCTGTCTATTCTTCAATCAGTGTATATCTGTCTGTGCATATCTCCATTTATATGTCTGTCTGTTTATCTATCTGTCTCTATTTATCTGTCTCTCTGTTTGTTTGTCAAATATGCAGACTACTGAATACACACAGATTACACAGGAAATTAATTTTATTGTATGTGTAGAGAACTGAAAATGTACTAAATATACAGAATAATGAAGAATGCTAAATATACAGAGTTATAAAACATTAAATGCACAAAATATTCAGATTATTATTAATATTAGAGAATAGAGAAAGTTAATTATACTGAGTATACAGTATACTGAAAGCATTATATGTCGATGTATTCTGCTGGTATAAGAGTATAAGTATTCCTGCTGAACCTGATCTGAAGCTCAGTTATAGTGAGATGGGTTGTTTTTGTAAAATTATGAGTCAGAGCTGAACTCCAGCACACCTGAACAGGAGCAGAAACTACAGGCCGCCTTTGTTTATCCAGCAGAGGGGGCTGTTGCAGCTTGGGAGTAAAAGGCGCGCTGGTCATTATGAAGTGAGTCTGGATCAGTCAACCCTCCAGAAACCTTCTCATGATGTCATGCGTGAGTCATCCGGGTTGTGGTGAGTCAGGCTGGGCTCCAGAGGAGAAAATATTAAAGTCAGAAACTGACACTCTGCTGTATAATTAACATCTGCTTTTATTCGCCCTTCAAAAGAAGACAAAGATTTCAGGATCTCTGTGCAGCTCAAAGAACTGCTGCGACAGGGCAGGACCCTGAACCAGAACCAGAACCAGAATCAGAATCAGAAAACCTCTAAGATCCTGCAGAAAACTGCTTATGCTACGTCTGCAAAGACAAGCACAGACAAGAACATCAAACACAGTGTTTTCCCAATATTTCCACAAAATTCTGTCAGTAATTCCACAGATAAATCAATGGAATTACTGCATTCTATAGTATTAAACAGTATAGTATTAAAACGGAGGCTTTACCTTTCAGTGCCTTGAAGAAATATTGTATACTTTTACATATTTTCGCAACTTCAGTCTTGGAAACCCAGCATGACCTCTGCAGTGTTTTCCAACACATTCGTTGTAACTCAGTAAAGGCTTATTAATTTGCTGATTATTAGGATGAGGCGTGTTAGGGGAGGGGAAACACTAAAATGTGCAAAGCAGGTGGTCCATGATTGAATGTGGTTCCTCTAGACCCTCAGGCAGTACAGATTATTGCACTAGAAAAATGTAAATCTCCGAACAATCCAAAATTCTGCCAAGCCAAAAACAAAACACTTTTTTCAACTGAACTGCACAAAGTAAAGCCATTCTGAACCTCTGGAAGCCCCATCGTTCTCCATCTCCATCCACGGTCAAATACTTAAATCTCACACTCACACAGGTTAGCATTTCTATATTTTTATATTTGTACGGATGTTCCACTGTATTGTATAACACTGTGCCTCATTAATGCAACACCTACCCTGAAAAACAGCCCTGAAAATTAATCTCAGGTACCAAAAAGCTACTTTTTGTCTCCATGTTTTTCCTAAAAAGGTTGAATTTATGGGGATAATAGCACATTTGCTTGTGAGGACCAACAAATCACCCCTTCTGCCACTTCTACAGCTTTTCTAATATTGCCATCATTATGAGGACACGAGTCCTCACAAAGAGATAAATGCACACACACACACCATGCTTGACCTCTGAAACACTTCAAGTGTTCTCCCATGTCTTTCACCACCTCAACGAGCTACACTTAATCTGCCTTTAACCCGACTTTCGCTTTAGACTCATCAACCTCAAACCCATAGTCAAGTGTCCTTAGCATGGATGTGTCACACATTTATAAGGTAACACCATCATTTAAATACTCAAACTTCTCTTTATTAATTCATTTCTAAAAAGAACACTGTCTTGGCGGTCCACAGTAGATGCCTTGCAGATGTTCACTCTGGCGTTAAGCTAAATATCTATTTTTTTCCTGCCTAGTTTAAAGTCCTTGTTAGGAATGGGTGATTCCACCAGCTTTCATTTCCACCCATTAAAAAGTAATATCAAGGCTAATACTCCGATAGCCCAACCATACTTTTATGAGGATATGGAGGAATTCTTCGCAAATTTACTGTAGTAAAATCATCAAGAGTTTTGGGGTGTGAAATAACTCCATATGATCTGCCATTACAGAGCATTCACTCCATCTTCTGTGAACCAGAGCAGAAGGAATCACAGCCCCTACTCCTACACCTTTAGTTACTTCAGTCATTTTTCACCCAATACACCATCAGTATTTTCATGGGAGAATGCAGGAGGACTGGAAGTACCCGTCCCGAGTTCTACCTGCCACGTACATCTACTACATCACAAGATGCTGTCTAGCATTTGGAGGAGAGACAATTTGTAACTGAAACCAAGCGCTAAGCTAATTGGGGGAGATGGGGGAGGGAGGACCACCATACTGAGGAACAGATGCTCGAATGGTGGCAAGGGAGCATTCCATTGGTTGACTGAAGGTTAGCCATGAAAATTTGCCAAATGGAGAGATGGGGCAAAAGTGGGGAGGTCAAAAATATTCACCAAAGGAAGGGTGGATCTCTTGTCTGGTGTCCAAGCATTTACCCCACCCCATCCCACCCCACCCCACCCCTCCTCTCGCACGTGCCTGCTTCCCAGAGAGAGCAAGATCTGTCAGGATCTCTTAAACCGCTGGTCAATGGTGGCACTGATTGGTCCAGCATTCAATGGGACCTTAAATTACATTTCAAATAAATAGATACTGAACTCAGCTCAGCTGCTTGAAACCTGTTACAGCCAAGAGAACGCCACTGGTTTAACTCTCTTAATTTACAGAGAAGTAGTCCAGAAGTTCCCAACCCTGCAACTGGAAGATTAGAGTAAGGAAAACCTTCAGATGTAGAGGACAGAGGCATTCCAGGACTAGGAATTTGATTCCAGTTGATGGTGTGTTTCAAGCACAACAATATAAAACACAATAATATGTAAGAGACTGAGGTCTAAGTGACCAAACACGCAGAAAAGTTTGCGAGAGTGCAGTACCAAGGCTGCCATCCATGGTGCCATCTTCATGGACAAAACTATACATACCCTCTCATTAAATAATTATTCGAATTAAAAATAATTGCAATTTTTGATCCATTTGCAAATAAAGTACTACACTGGCCACATCCATAGCTTTTCCCATCATACACCTTCATACACCTTTAGTGTCAGTAAACAATGACAATTGGATAAACATATCCGGTTTGATCCGTCTGTCAGTCTGGGTGTTGCTAATGTAGCGACATCAGCTTAATGCAGACCCTCATCCTGGTTGTAATCCTGGCTGAGAACCAGCACACTTTCATCCGAGAGTTTAATTATAAGCATTTGTAGCCCCTAAACAGACGTAAGAAATAGACTCACATTTGTGCACTATAATCAGCTGTGTGCTGATATATGCATGTATACACAGAAGCAAAGTGTACAGGGGTCATGTTTACTGGGGCTTACTGTTATTTTAGTAAACCCCATGCATGTAGCATATCTAAACGCACTCATTTATAGATAATAACTCAGTGTTACACCCGCTGTTCGAAGGAATAAAGCTGATGTGAGGCCAAAACACAGTGGACCTTTTTAATAGCTATTTTATATTCATGTATTCATGTTTCTGGTGTATTTTCATGTACGATATGTGGCAGGCAGACAAGTATACATACAGAACACCCGTGAGTCCATGTCCAAGTGACCTTTAAATGTTGTTCTGAGTTTAAAGAAAAGAAAAGCACCTTGATTAATGCAGATCCACTCCCATTCTTTTTTCCACAAGAATCTGGCTCTGATGGATCCAGTTTCTCGATACAATACAAATTCAATACAAACAACCCTTCAAATAAAGATTTGTCTGTATTGAACGTTTTGGGAGGAAACAGTCAAGGGCGATCATGAATGGGAAAAGTCAGAAACCCATCATCTGTATTCCGGACAGGTGCCTCACCAAGACTCAATGTCCAAATCTACCTGTAGAGGATGAGAAATGAGAAAGGAGGAGAGTGTGGTTCTTGGTTTGTAGTATGTATGTATACTGCTCTGTGATGTATACACAAAACATTGCTATATTTAAATATATACCTACTGCGGGGGTTTGGGGGGGTTTCCCGAATAACGAACATTTTTTGTCTGAATACGTTATTCATAAAAAACACATTATTTGTGCCTTTCTGAATACCATATTTGTATTTGGCTCCACCCCCAATACCTACATATACACATACACACACACCTATATATTAGGGGTGGAGCCGAACCCGAATACGGTATTCAGAAAGGCACAAAAAACATGATTTTTACGAATACATATTTTGAACAAATACTTTAAAAATTAGTATTCGTTAACCCCCCCCGAATTGTTCAGTGAGTAATAGTGAACTTATGATTAACGTCTTTAACTTCTAAACAAGAATAATCAAGTATCACATATGTCCTATACGTTTTCTGATTGTGAGAACTACTTTCTAACTATGGAAAGGAGATATTTTTTGAGTAGATATGCGGAGATAATTTGTTCAAACTGAGTGCAGCTACATTTGAATGTGTGCGCTGAAGAGCACAAGTCAAGAGTTTGTCGGTTATGATCATCTGTAACTAAGAATAGATTTATTAACCTTTATTGCCATTCTTAATCTCATTTGATTATTTTTGGGTGTATATTTTCTACTCGTTCTCATGTTGGTGATGAATGTGAAATCGATCCTACAGTGGTTTTACTTTCTACTTCTGTGTTGTTTATGACTTTGCAGAAAGAGCAGAGTGACACCTCAGACATTAGTAGTGAGTTACCATTTGTTTCAGTTTAACACGTTTTGACTACTTGGAGGAACAAAGTTATCTCAATAAATCCATTGTGTGGACATAAGTATTTGGACGCATGACCATTACAATAACAGGGACTGTAATGACACTGCATCCAAATACAAATACTTTCATGGACCCTGGTCACCTCAGGAGCTGGTCCCACCCTGTGAAGCTTTAACAGCTTCCAGTCACCTTGGAAGGCTTTTCACAATGTTCTGTAACATTTGTGGGGTCAGACATTGATTTTGGATGAGAAGGTCTCGATCACAATCTCCGTTCCTTTTCATCCCAAAGGCGCTGAATGGGGTTGAGCACAGGCCAGTCAAGTTCTTCCACACTGAACTCTTCCAACCATGTCTTTATGGAGCTCGCTTTATGAACTGGGTCACAGACATGATCGAATAGAAAAGGTTCTTTTCCAAACTGTGTCTACAAGGTTGGAAGCATGGCGTTCTCCAGAATGTCTTGGTCTGCTGAAGCACAGATTTGGCCCAGCTCGAACCCGGAGAAACAGGTGCGTCCCAATACTTTTGACCACATAGTGTATATAAAAATGACTTTTGCTGGTTTAAATTAAGCAGAAATACAAAAAGGATTTACAATATAAGAATTACAAAAAGTGATCAATCCATGTCTGAGAGCCACATAGACTTTTAAAGGAGTTAAATTACATAAAAAGCACTGGTACACAAACTGCAAAAAAAGGGTTTGGTGGGATAAAAAGTAATCTGGACGCTAGCTCTGTATTCAGACTCCCATTTATAGACTAACTTGTGGCTACAGTAGAGAATCATGCATTGTCAGAATATTCTCTGGAGAACTTTATCCTATATTTGATCTTGTTCTTGTATTCATGTGTCTGTGCAGTCATAGAATTTCCTCCAGGGTCCGAACACTTTTCTGATTCTGATATTGGTGCTGTCGGGTACATTAAAGGGATAGTTCACCCAAAAATGAAAAATTGATGTTTATTTGCTTACCCCCAGGGCATCCAATATGTAGGTGA
>JBBMFX010084571.1:0-10151 GCA_037832545.1 Rhabdalestes septentrionalis
AGATTTAACATTTAGATTTAACATTCAAGATTTAGATTTAGATTTAACATTTAGATTTAGATTTAACATTTAGATATGAGATTTAACATTTAGATTTAGATTTAACATTTAGATTTCACATTTAACATTTAGATTTAGATTTAACATTTAGATATAGGATTTAACATTTAGATTTAGATTTAGCATTTAGATTTAGATTTAACATTTCGATTTAACATTTAAGATTAACATTTAGATTCAACATTTAGATTTAAAATTTATCATTTAACATTTAGATTTAACATTTAACATTTAGATATAGATTTAACATTTAGATTTAACATTTAACAATTACCCTGCAAGAAAATGGACCAAAACCTAATACTGTTTTTTTTTTTTTACACATTTAGCTCTAAATATGTGAAAATTATGTGAACATTGTGCTAAATGATGAAAAAATGACACCTCTAAATTTGTGAAGCTGTTTTTACAAATGGCTCCCCATACATTATCGGGCCCTTAATCTTTTTTATTCACAAGATTGGGTGGAATTTTAATGTGGTAAACATTGCTCCTTAGCCTAAATGTAATCAGCCAAGACCTGTGTGCGAAGCATCTCAAGTTTGCAACATTATTTTGGTTATTTCATATTGTTAGAAATATAACTACTATAAAAAGTACAACTCTTTGGTAAAAAAAAAAAGTAAAGATATGGATTTTAGCAACGATAATCTCCATTTCTTACTCCCTTTTTTGGACATACAGCATCAGAAACCAGATAAAGTGTGCTTGAGAAAAATCATGTGTGATTTTCATGGTGTGTCCTGATGATAGAAATTTCAATTTCTCATTTTTGCAGTAGCCCTGTAGCTGTAGTGCAAGTGAAAAAAACACATTTCAGACACCAGATGTTTCTTGGCTAAAGGAAATTGTAAATTGTGTGAATTTTCCACTAAACTATTCCTTTAACCTCAAGAGAAATTTTCCAGCACTGTCTCTTTCTTTTTGTTGCTTTCTTTCTCTCTTAGGTCCTTTACCATCTGAAGGAGAAGGTTGATTATTCTGACCGTCAGCTGAAGAGGACGAGCGTGCTAGGTCGAAACGTTCATCTGGCGCCAGTTGCGAGGCATGGAGCTCAGCCATCCCTGAGACTGACCAGCAGTATGGTGCAGGCTGCCCCTTGCCCCAAGCCTGCCTGCACCACCATCACTGCTGCCACCCTTGCCACTACCCCCAGCCATAACCCCAGTACCCCACCACACATACAGTCTATGTCCGTGTGCCAGCCTCACAGCCCCCTCTCCTCTGCTTTGCCTGACATCAAACCCTGCCTGTCCTCCTGCCCTTCTCCTTTTAAGATGAAGCCAGCTGCCGGCCTACAGGAGAGGTGAGCAGCCCTTTCTTTTTATAGCACATTCAAGATGGTCTTCCAGAAATTTGGTCCGGGGTTTGTGAACATAAAGGATGGCTGAAGCTTTTAATCTTTAATACTCAGTATTCATTTTTATGATATTCTAACAAAATATATTTTATATAAATGGTCAATTAATTTATAAATATAGTTGTGCCTTGAATTATGAGTTTAATTTGTTCTGTGACAGAGATCGTAAATCAAATTACTCAAATGCCGAATCAGTTTTCCCAATTGAAATTAATAGTAAAGAATCTGTTCCAGACCTCCAAAAAACACTGCAGTTTTGTTATGTTTATTCAAATAAGAAGTATGTGATTATAAACAACAAATATTGTATAGAAACACTATATAATAGAATGCACTGCATTAAATTGCTTTTATTAAGTATAATGTACAGCATTTGCCTTGAAGATCAGATGTCTTAAAGATGCTTCAGCTACTATGATTCCAGCAAAACTTTTGAGGTAATCTTCAGCTGCCTTCATATCTGCACTTGCTGCCTCAACACGCCTGATATTCAAATGAATGTTGGATGTTAAAATTCTCGAACCAGCCCTGACTGCCTTTAACTGATTAGCCTGATGCCTTGAAGTGGCTGGGTCTGCTGCAGCAAATTGGTGTAAACAGCTTGAGTCTTCTCGCAGACTATATCGTCCATTACAGGATCTCCTGCGAGCTATTTCCGGTCAACCACACCATCAGCAGCTTATCGACTGCTTCAGTTAGAGGCAGACTGTAGAAGTGCTATGCTCGTACTACTCTGCTAAGTCGACTACACTCATACCTTGGTCATGTTTTTCTAATTTCTTTAATTCAGTGCAATTTGTCTGCTTCTTCTTAGCACTGTCCTGTGCACTCACTTTCTTTGGACACATGGATGGATACACAAACTTTTGCAAAATAAGTACAAGCACAAATACTTGTAACCCGAATTTTAGCTCTCAACTCAAACCAAATAATCGGCCAACAGAAGACTTGTATCTAAAAAAAATCTTAAATTGGGATTACATGTCATTGGATTACTGCCAATACTTTTTGGTAACATTGGCCTCATAGTCCCAGTGCAAAAACATGGCCAATTAACTAAATTTGGAATATTAAGAAAAAATAAATAAACTTGACTTTTGACCAAACTATTCCTTTAAATACTATTATGTTACAGTTCTGAATTTACGGCACTCTCTCCATTTAAAGGGATGTTGAAGCCATTTCAGATGATTTAACAGTTCAACATTCACTTTTACAGGCTTTTATTCTTATTTAATTGCTTGTTGTTCCAGGGAGGTGCCGCTAAAGTTCTTTAATTTGTATGGGTGGGGTTAGATGTGAATATGTTGTACGTGTGGATTGTATTGCCGGCCTCCTCTGCTTGTTTTCCCATTCTGGTGTTTCAACAGGATGGTGAGAGGGTGATAAGGGAAAATGTAGAAGCTAATCAGAAACATCACAAATAGAATATAATAATACATTGACCATGAGAAGTAAATCTCATGAAAACAGAAGAAGAAAAAGGATCTTTGTTCAGTGTGCATGATTTTAGCCCAGATTCAGTATGTTCAGTGTTGCTATGATATATTCGAGTATTGAGCTGTGATTGTTGTTTTTATTATTTTGTATTGTTTTTATTTCCCTTGGGCATATTCAACAGCTTCTCAAGATTGTGAATTAATGGCATCATCAGTGAGTTTTGACCTTAAGATTATATTTTAAGTGAAGGGCATAAAATCTCTTGAGCAAAGTATTTGAGTGGAAGAAATGCATAAAAAATCCATGTGTACATTTTACAGTAAGTTTATACCTTTAGACACAATACTTACTGTTTTTGACTGTTTCAAAATATGAACTTAAATGTGCATAGTCAAATTAAAATGTAGCTTTTGATCACAGTAACCCCCACTTTAATGTGGATCAACAATCTGCACAATAATGCAGAAACTGCAGATGTCCTCTTATTTTTTGTTGCTTTTGTGATGACCGGGCCTTGCACGCCATGCCCCTTGTCCATGTGCTGGGTTGCTAAGCACCGTGCCCAAACCTGAACCTGCACCAGGACAAGGGGGTGTGGTGGATGAGGCCTGGACCTCACAGATTTTATTGTGGCATTATATAATTTTTCATGTATTTTATTGCTAAATTATTAAGAAAAATTAAATGTATTAATTTTGTAACATAAATATTAACACAAATCAGCTACATCTCTACATAAAAAGTAACTATAAATATGTTGGTATCGATGAGAGAATGCAAAGAACGTATGTCTCCTGGTTGCTGCCCTGTGAAGCATTTCTGGCAGCTGCAGACCAGAATTTCCCCCCTGGAGCGAATCTTAAAGCCCTGTATTTTTATTACAGTAAATTAAATTAATTTATCACAGTATTTGCCTGCTTATACCAAAAAAATTACAGAAGACACCAAAGCAAATGCACATGCATGAATTACAGTACAGACTATAAAGGGGTAATATTACATTCTAGTACAGTGGGAGGTCAGTGTAAACTATAAACTACACATATGGGTTTACCTTTTACATTTTCTTTAAGGTTAAAATGAAATTTAAATGTTTTGTGTGCAAATTTGGGGGCATTTTTTCAGGTTTACACTACATAAAAAAGCATTTGTAGACTTTTTTTTTTTTTTACCACATCATAACACTATACATGGTTGCTCTTGGAACACAACCCCTGCAAAAGGCAGGGAGTTGCTGCAGTTGAATGTATTGTTGTTTCTTTTTATTTTGTAAGCATGAGAATTTTTTTATTTTGTAAGCAGACACAGGCTTCCATGAAGTTATCTACTAAACAGAAAATAATATACAACAGAAGAACTGGCACAGGGGCAAAAAACGTGACACTATAATATGGCAGGTGAAAACAAAGACACATAAGAGTGAGTGTATGCTGCCATAATATGAACTAAAGAGAGCTTAAATAGTCTGAGGCAGGGACAGGAACAAATAGACAGACGATAATCAGGCGCAAACTCAGAACAGGTGGGGAAATCCTGGAACAGAGGAGTCCGTGACCACAAGTGGTTGCAGACAGTAATTATCACTCGGGTCTGGTTCATGGTCATGTAGTGACCTCTAGCGGACGCTGGCTGGTATTGTGACAGCTCTACTCCAGGGCACCGAAAACAACCACCCAGCCCACACAACAGGATGAGGGGAGGCAGAGAGATTAATTAAGTCCAACCCCCAGGGAGGTGGAAGAGGGGGAGAAGGCAGGGACCTCTGTTCCTCAATAGAGGCCGGAGGGAGTTTCTCTGTCAGGACCAGTGTGGCACTCTGCGCTGTGATGGGGAATGAGGGCTTGGTGACTGGAACTTGTTCGGGAGACAGAAGCTGTGCAGCCAGCACTGGTTCCAGGACAGTAGATGGGCGACCTGCACTGGGTCAGGAGATGGTGGCTGGGTGGCCAGCGCAGGGTGTGGATGCGGTGGCTGGATGGCCGGTGCAGTAACTAGTGCTGGGTCTGGAGCTGAGACCAGCACGAGAACTGGTGTAGGGTCTGGAGCTGAGGAAGGCACAGAAGCCAGTGTGGGGTCTGGAACTGAGGCCGCCTTGGGAACTGGAGCTGCGTCTGGAGCTGAGGCCAGTGCAGAAATTGGTGTTGTTCAAGGAGCTGAGGCCAGTGCGGAAACCGGTGCTGGAACTGGCACTGGCCCTGGAGCTGAGACTGGTGCGGGAACCGGGACTGGGGTGAAGACAGGGGTCGGAGCTTGGGTGAATGGTGCAAAGTGTGTAGCTGGAGCTGGAGGCTTTATTTCAACTCAGAACGCTGAACACCAGTTAAGAGTAAACAAGAGATTAGCTCTGATATGAGATGGAAATAATTGGGTTTTCAAAATCTGAATTTGTCTTGATTATTTGTGTAACATGTGGCCTTGTTGGCCCCACAGAAAAAAATTATGCTGTTGTAGGTTTACTGAATGATACTAACTTCTGTGTTATAAAATAACACAAATGCCAGTATTTGGCATAACTGTCCCAAAATATTTATTTTTCAAAACTATTTTTAAAAAGTATATAAAAATTTGCAGATAGAGTACTGAATCAAAGGCAAGGCAGTGGCTAACGTAAAGCAAAAGTCCATTCCAGGTCGACCTAGGGACAAACTGGATTAAAGAGACAAGAACAGTATCACAATTCAAAAATCATAAACTGGATTATCATAGGGATGACTAGAGGCTACAAAAAAAAATCAGAAGTAAATACCAAAGGTTACAAAAGCATAGACAAACCGCTCAGCACAGGTAAAAAGCCAATGTGTTTCCATAATCTGAGTCCTTAAAGGGGACCTGTTATGCTCACTTTAAAAAACAAACAAGTTATAATAGGTCTATCGGCTATAAAAAAATATTAATTAAGTTATTTGAACAAAATCACTCTCCCATAAAGAGATATCACCAGGTTTATTCTTCACAGTTTGGCTTATGTTCACACAGTTTTAGGGCTCTGTCCTTTACATGCAAATAAGCTGTTGCTGGCCATGCCCCACCCCATCCAAGAATTGCTAGAATGCTTAGTAAGAATTACAGTAACAGCATTCACAGTTAAAGACTGTAAATGGTCAAAGCATTAGAGTGCGAGCTGCTTTAAATATTTGACTATTTTTGACACCATAAATGTCTTTGTTATCTTTTGCTTCTGAGTCAGACATGCTGTACTGATTTGATCTACTTTGAAATCTCATAGGCCAGATGAAAAATGATTCAGGTGAAAATCGGATGGCATTGTGTTTGTAGTTACCAAAAGATTAAAACCAGCACACAATCCTAAAACTGCAGATTCTGGGTTGTGTGTGTCATGAAATGTATATGCATTTGAGGGAGGGCCATGCAGAATGTTGGAGGATTGTGCAACGACTGTATGTAGATATTAGAAGTGAAACTGATGTAACAACTTTATTTACTGAAGTCAATGAAAATAAGCATTAAAATAATTTTATTGCGCCATGGATTCCAATTCAGAGGCTGGTGTCCTACTGCTGTACCCGAGTCTGCTGTGTGTTTTGCTATGCACTTGTTTCTTTGTGTTATGATTTCTTCATTATTTTTCAAACTGTGGCTGCTATGTCCGTGAAGTCACAGACTCTCTACCCAGTACACATTGTAGGCGACTTGATTATTCGCTCTCTCCCCATATATCACAGAGCCGACTCTACCTCAAAAATCAATTTTTTAAATGATCAATATGCCAGCTCTGCTGCTGAATCACTGATGCATTGCAAGGGCCAATGTTCAGGACCATTGAACTAATGACATCTGATGGATCTCACAAATGGCTGGGTATAGAATGTGTGAAGTGTGCTTTTTGCCCTGTCTGACAAATGTTTAATGGTTTATTCATGCAGACGAGGATCTAATGTTTCACTGGTGCTGGATATGAGCACTCTGGGCTCAGTGGAACCTCTGAATTGTGGAGTCCCCACTCCCGGGGAACGAGCAGCCAAGGAGTACCTGCAGTCAGCCAGCCGAACTCTCTCTCGCCAACAGCTTCGAGACATCACATTAAACACACAGGTTCTTCATGCAGAGTTTGCTGTGAGTGACACAATAACACTACACTGTGGTCTCTTGTACAAGTGTAAAAGTGGATCAGAATGTCAAGTTAATTGCACCGATTTTTTAATGTTAGTTTGGAAACTTATTATTACTTGCATGCACGTATGCAGAATCAGAAAACTTTATTGATCCGGGAGGAAATTGTTTATGTAATGACTGCGAAGACATACAGTGACACTGCTAAGAACAAAATAAAATATAAAGTCTAAATAAATCTGAATAAAAATCTCAAATGTGTTAATACACTCTGCTGTATACACAAATGCTGTATATAAATGCTATAGATAAGTAACAGTTAAGTCAAATCTAATGACACATATGGTAGTTAGGAGTAAATTATTGTACTTACTAGAGAAGTAATATTAGCAATTGCACATGGTATGACAACTGCACATAAGATAATGATATTGTTATACACTTGATTAGAGCATTGCACAATATTGTACATGGCAGACTGGTAAAATAATGCATATAGTCATAAACACAATGATAATGATATTTATTTAAAACCTAGTTAGAAATCTCCCAACAAGAAGCAAGAGGCTATTGTACAGAAGGTGGTGTTCAGTGGAACACTTTAAGCACCTTAAGTTTATGGCAGAATGTATTTCTCAATTTTGCCACCATACTGCAGAGTGGGTGATCAGCACTCTTTCTGATGGACTGAAATCTAAAAAATGTTCTCCTTACAGCCACAGTTTACACATTGTCCAGTTTTTAACCTACCACTTAGCCAACTTTCCTGATCAGTATGTTGAGCCTCTTCAAGCTGCCACTCCAACACACCACAGCATAAAAAAGTGGCACTGGCCAATATATACTAATGGAACATTCGCAACATCATTTCCTAGACTCTAAAAATCTGCACATCCACACTCCTAATGGACAGAAGAGTGATCAAACAGCAGTTCTTTGGTCTTGTTGATGCTGAGCTGCAGCTCATTCAGCTCACACCAATCCACAAAACTGTCCACAGCAATCCTGTATACTGAGTCATCCCCACTGCTGATACTGCTGGTTATTGCTGAGTCATCTAAGAATTTATGCAAACGGCAGCCCTCTGTGTTGGACTAAAAGTCATATATGTACAGGGTGAAGAGGAACGGTGACAGAACATTTCCCTGAGGGGCTCCAGTGCTACAAAGCACTGTGTCAGAGTTACATCCCTGTAGCTACCCATACTGTGGCCATCAGTCATAATCCACACAACATAAACCCACATACTTGACAGTTTGCTCCCCAGCTGGGCTGACTGAATAGTGTCGAAGATACTTGAGAAGTTGAAGGATGTAATCCTCAGGGTTGATATTGTGCTTGCCTATCCACCGGGTGGATACCGGTGCAGATACTTTCTCGGTACTTAGGCTTAAATTGAACATCCTCAGCAGCACTCGACAAATTCTGTGTAATTCTCTCTTCACTTGGTCTTCAGCTATGATGATGGTCCGTCTAAATGGGGCTAGATAGAGAGAGGTAGAATGGAGAGCTGCATTTATGTATGACACTGATAGAGGAAGCCATGAGTGCTGGGCTGGAGCTGGACATGCTGAGAAAGGCCTACTGTTGAACCTGCAATTATATTTGGCAAGAAGACAGTTCTATTTTCAAACATTAAACCAAGCTTGGTTCATTATTTTTATCGTCTGCATTCTACCGCACACTTTTAGAAAATATTACCAGACAATAAAACTCTTGTCACTGAATGGTACCTATGCATGCATCTTCTGTACTTTTAGTTTAGGCATATTTGCACCATATATTTTAATACTTAAATAGACTTCATACACACTATTTAAATCCAGGCTTTCTATTTTATGTTTCTAAGGTGTTAAATGTTAAGTTGTAAAAAAAGCTGTAAAAAAAAAGCTCATTCCTCCTTGGGAAAAAGCATTTAAAGAACACAACTGAACCTTAAGACAATTGTTAAATGTACCTTTACCTTGTTTTATGCTGTCTGTTCAATTCTTTCTTATGAAAGTGTAGAAATAGTTACAGTTTTCTCTGTGCATTCTATAAAGGAGAGCTTGACATGAAACAATGTGTCAAATCTCTTCAGTTTGTTACTGCGTGCTACACAAATATTGCTAAACGATGCTTGACCTTTTGTTTCTCCTCCTCAGGAAATTCCAATGAACTTTGTGGATCCAAAGGACCTAGACATCCCCAGTCATGGAAATAAAAACAGATACAAGACTATTTTGCCAAGTTAGTATTTCATGATATGTATCATCATCTTGTAAATTAAAGGAGCCTCCCATTGTTCCCTAAGGTTGGTTCAATTTAAGGGACATTTGTTCCATTATGTAACTAGCAGGTTGTGCTGCTTGGCTTGCAAGCAGCTTCCCATTTTGGGAACATACTCATCACTGAGCAAAACACAGAGGGCTGCTCTTATCAATATGTGCAAGACAGTATTACATCCGCCCCTCCAACTGGCCTGATTAAGAGAGTAAAAATGATTAGGAAAAGACCCAGTGTTTGAAAACTCTGAAACGGGAGCAAGTGGTTTGTGCACACTTGTACTTTCAGTTATTGTTATGCACAGGAAAAGTTTTAAAAGTAACGGTTACCCAAATGTTCGTAATAAAATGTACAAAAGTTCCTTGGAAGTGTCATTCTGCTATGAAGTTCAGAACATTTCTGGAGATAATTTTTTGAACAACACAAGAACCCAGGAAAAACAGGAAGTTGCTTGAATGCACAAGTGTATGTGTATGTTGTTGTTGTGCTTTTAAAGCCTATACTAATTAAATGTATTACATTTACATTTACATTTACGGCACTTAGCTGATGCCCTTATACAGAGCGATGTACAACAGTGCTCAAGTAATCCACAACAGCATCAAGGACCTGTAGAGCAAGATTTAAGTCAACATCCACCAATCGCCTTTGTTACTGTAGCTCAGTAAACCTGATCAACACTTGTCACTGATACCTTACTACACCTGATCAACACTTGTCACTGATACCTAACTACAACAACAAACTTGACACAAGACGACACCTGTAAAAGAAGTTAAAGAACATGATTAGGAAGGTAAAGATGAGAGGTGAGAGGGAGTTCATTCCACCACTGGGGGGCTAAGACTGAGAAGAGTCTTGACGCATGTTGATGGCGGAGGCTCAAGACGAGCCGTGCTTGAAGCCCTGAGAGGACGAGAAGAGATCCTTTGGTTGATCAACATCGCCATATATG
>JBBMFX010084602.1:0-10151 GCA_037832545.1 Rhabdalestes septentrionalis
CGTTGTTTTAAGGGTACGTTTTATGAGGATTCTCTTATGGCAAGTATGGCACTACAGCTGTATGTAGAACTGATTAGAAGAGACCAAATAAGCTGTAAGCGACAGTCCAGCCATGGCCTTATCGCCAGACTTCCTCACAGACTTGATGCTGCTGATAAGTTTGGTCCAACCATACAATTACTGTATTTTCCCCCTTAAAGTGCCAGCTTTAGACAGTTAAATATTAAAATGTCTTTCATGTCGTCTAGGCAACTCAAGAATATGAATATGTATTCTTAAATGTATAAAAGTTTTTGAGTTAAGTTGAGATTTTTTCTGTTTTTATATAATAATTTATCAATAACAGGGAGTACGGTATCAAAACATTAAAATTCCCTTATTGTTCATAGTTTTGTAAAAACTGAAGGGGTTAATTAAACATTGAGGAGCTATTTAAAACCTGTAATGAAACTGGTGAGTGGCTCTGTTGTTCTAAGTTTGACAGTTAGCTTTCCTTGCCCTACTAATATTTTCGTTCTCGTGAACCCTATCTCTAATCCTCGCTGTCCCCAGTGTCTGCCTTCAGCCTACCCTGCAAAAAGCACACGTCCGTCCCCTCGTCGTCTCTTGGCTTTCTGAAAATCACTTCCATGCCGAGGCGTCTGACCGTTTTCCGTTAGCTCTCCACTGCAAGGCTCGTCGATGGCTGCACTCATGACGGCATGTTTGCTCATTATGAGATGAGCCATTACGAGACGTTTAACACACACAGTGACTCTAACTCTGCAACAAGTGGTCACACTCATTATCATCAATAACTTGTAAACCCAGACCACCCCTTAAACATAACACCAGGCGGTTTTAGTCATATAAAACGTTTGGTTGCGTAAGATGAAAAAGCACTGTAATATGATATAATAGTCAATAAACTTCCCTCTTCTTTAAAGTCGAACACAATTATAATACAATTCTGTAAGAGTGTGAGAACCACTGACATTTCACATGAAACCAGGAAGTAAATACATATTTTCCATGATAATTTTGATATTTTCCATGCTGTGGGGGCATCATAATATAGATTTATATTATATTTATTGTATTTGGAAAAATTCCAGTTATTGTGAAACTAACATGATTACGTAAAGAATAAAAGATATGTGTGCTGTTGAAACTTTATAATAAACATTAGTCATTAATGCATTTCACCCCAAAAAGTGCTCGATGTATTGGTTATGTTGTACTGTTGGAACCCTCTGGTTTTCTTCATACACAATTTGGGTAAACATAAACCAAGACTGATAGCCTGAATCACACTTAAGCTCAATGTTTAATACAGGGATGCATTTTTGGAGCGATACAAACATGAGTTTTTTTTATTATTATATTGTTTCATGAAAGCAGATATCCCTATGGTATCAGTGAACAGTTTCTCACTGATTTGTCAATGCTGCCATATATTTTGAGGATGTGCAGTAATAAATGCAACACCAATCGATTAATTTTAACAGAGCATGAGCCTAAATTAGCTCTAGTTTCCACCCCAGATTGCAGAGAAGTCATTCATATCAGAAGGGCAGATTGAAAGGTACCACCTATTGATTTAGAGCATGTTATTTTGTCACTTGTGTGACACATATTCAGTCCACTTTTAAATCTGATGCCCAATCCATAATAGACGCGTGAAAACATGGGAGTGTCATTTTTGGCACCTTGGTCTTGAGAGGTGCAAATTCCACAGATACACAAAGGTAACATGCAGGGCTCTCAGCTGCAGGTGAAAACTGTAAGTCTGGCAATATATTTAATGTGCTTACCTGTAAGCATATATGTGAGAGGCCATTTATGTTGAACCACATATTTGGCTTTGCAGTCGCATGAGTGCATGCGGCCTTAAGAGCATCTAAGTCAATCATTATTAAGAGACTAAATAGTCATTATTAAGAGACTAAATAGAGGTGTGGAAAGATTGCAGGGCTAGAAACAAACACAATTTTACACAAGCTTGGAGAAATTGCCAACCTAAAGAGCTGTCACAGCCATAAAATGGGGGATGACTCAATAATATTTTTTACAAATATGACCTGGCAAATAGATATGCAGATGTGGAAATAATTATGCTTTATTGTTCTTTAAATTTGAAATTTTTATGTTTTTGCTGGATTTGCTTTTATTGCAATGGAAGCACGTGGACAGAACAAAAAAGTGGTAGTAGAAGCATTTGAATAAAACCTATGCAATCAACCAGTAGAGTGACTTAAAAATTTTCAAACTTGTCAGACTGTTGTGCTGAAACTGTTGTACTGTTGTGCTGTTGTGGTATTTAATACAAAAACACTTATATTAACCAAGATATTCATAGTAATGACTATTGTGAATGGCTTGATCATTATTTAAGTGAGCTGATTACAGCAAATGCATCTAGAAAACACATGCCACACTTTGCAAAGTATTTACAGTACTGGAGCTGAGAATTTCTATCAACAATGTTCAATATATTTGACTTATATGACCACGAGTTATAAAAAGGGTTCAAAATTCCAAAGGTAACTGGGTTCATAGTTTTCTGTTGTTAGAATGTACTAGTGAAAACATACAAAACTTGTACTAACCAAAACAATACCAGCTATATATTTGCACATTTCAAAATGAGTGCAGGACCTCTGAGTTACTTTATGTACACATTTTCATTCAAATTCATAGTGGATGTTTTTGGAATAACATATGTCAAGGAGTAAAAAGACACAAACCCACATAGAAATATGTCAAAGACAGTGAAAACAAAGGGAGTTAAATGGGTGTGTAACAGTCGCAATGGTGTGATGTCTCTTTAAGACAGCTTGAACCAATGTTTTGAATATGTCAAAACCTATACGGCACCGCGCTCTGTAGGGAGAAGCGTGCATGGTTGGCCCCATGGACTGAGTTTTTCTCATCTCCCCACCACAAAGTAACGTCACGACTTGTATGAATACTGTTCGCTTCATGTATGAGAAGCCAGCAGCTGTTCAACCGGGCTTTGTAAGGTTGGTGAAGAGTGTGTTTAATTAAAGGACAAACACTGTGGAAATCCCAGTACCAGCATGTCGTGAGTTTGTGACTGTTCCTGCTTCGTGTTTAGCCACCTCTTCTCCACCACAAAATACAACCAAAACTTTACAAATGGTGCCCGAACATCTTCTCTTGGACCTCAGTGTGCAGTATCTTCGAGCACCTGATGATTGATGCATTAAAAAGGTGCGTCACATTGAACTGGATTTTCGCTAAAATTTGTTGGAACAAATCAGGCTAGCCGTGACGCCATTAGATGGACGTGGACCTGGGTGCCCCGAATCTGAAACGGATGCAAATTCATCTTTGGTTCTGATCATGCATGTTTGCAAGATGGAACACATCGGATTGGTCCCCTTCACCAGCTGAATGCTTACAACAGACTTTACTTCATTCGTGCAGTCTCTTCAAGTTGGAACTTTTTAATTGAACACAACTTAAAATCAACGAGAAAGACACCAAACTGAAGTCATATTTTGAAACTACTTTGTTATAGGTTTTCACAGGTGTGAGGGTCCTCAGTAGGAAGCTATTTTAGATCCATTTGACTTGTAAAGATGCTATTGATACATTATTCCTCAAAAGTGTGCATTCATTTTGCAGCTGAAGATTTTGCTTGGTACAGGGTGTTTGATTTTTCTGCGGCCACTTTTCGAAGTGAGAGAAAAGGCTTTAGATCATTTTTGGGTGACTAGGACTGAGTTTAATTGAAACACACCTGTTACATTGTACAAATTTGGGTCCTAATAAGTGTACATTATGGCTACTCATCCTGATCTGACTGACATGTGTGATGACTTTGACTTTAGGTTACTCACAAACCAAAATACTGTCAAACACAACACTGCTAACCTTGGTCATAAAGTACAAAATTTACAAGCAGAGGTGGATATGCTTCAGCAATGCCTACATGAGTCTTGGACCTACTGAAAACTATTTTGGAGTGATGGACTCAACACACAAACCCAGTCCCTAAAGAGCCAACTGCCCAAGTGACTCACCCCTTTCCTCAGGCTTTCTCCACTCCTAGTTTACCTAGCCTGACTAATAGGAGAAGCACACAACCAACGAGGGCTCTGTCTCGAGCCCAGTCAGAATCACTGGAGCTAATTAATATGACTAGAGTCCTCACTGCAGCTTTGCACCAATCTAAACTGGAATCCTGTGTATTCTCTAATGATGGTAGTATTCATCCAGAAGAATGGTTACAGTCTGTAAATACTTAGTCCCCCTTAGACCTAGCAGACGCTCAGATTCTCAAAGAACTACCACACTTTCTAGCTAAGGAACCGAGAAAGTGGTTTAGTGTTCTCAGTTCTCATGTGTCTACTTGGACTAACTTTTGTGAACTTTTCAGAACTGTGTTCTTGCCTCCCAACAACCAGGAGAATATTATGAGAGGAATCCTGGACCGTTTCCAGCAGCTCAATGAACCGCTGCCTGTTACTGACAATTGATTACTTTATTTTGATCGTTTTTTGTGTTTGTCCGAGATTTTTTTTGTGTTTGTCCGTGGGTTTTCTTTGTCACTCTTGGTTGACTGTTTTGTTGTTCCTTGTTGTGTGTTGATAGGAAAGGTTCTCTATACAGGCGCACAATCGAGTCGGAACTCATTAGAGCGGAAGTAAGGTTCCACACCGACCTTTTTTCTTTGGGACCCAAGGCAAGAGAAACTTGTGGTTGCCGCGAGTTTGCTACATCTCGCTGCCGCCTTCCAAGGGGGTTAAGCTTTAGAAGACTCGTTGTAAAGTTTAAAACTCATCTTTTTGAACTGTTCATTATAAACTTCGAAGTGCAGCTGTGAAGACACCTATTTTCTCCCGTTCTGTTACAGCAGGCAATGAGGTGTGCTCAGAGTATATCTGTTAAGTTTCATGTAATTGTAATTAAATGGGTGTTTATGTATGTAAAGTCATATTTTGTAAAGGTTTATACTCTGCTCCACATAATAGTTTGTCATTAGCTTTATTGAAAGAAGCTGAAGGGAAGCATCATTGTTGTTTCAAGAAATGAAGTTTCAATGTGATTCGTTTTATTTTCATTAGTTCTCATGGTGATGACAATGCTGAGTGATCCCTTTGGCGAACTTGGAATAAATCTGTAAACGAAGAACTTGTCCGCATAGTGACAGACGGGAGCTCGTAGTGAGTGGACGAGAAGGAAGAGAGCACAAGTCATCGTCGGGGTGTCGATAAGTGATGTCCAGGCTTCTACCACAAGCTAAGACGGGTTGCTCACCTTAACAAGTCAAGAAGGGACATATTGATTATCTCAAGTTTGCAGTAGGAAAACAATGGAAGATCATCTGCGAGTTCAAATGATTTACAGTGCAAGTAAAGATATCCTAGGTAGCCTCATTGTAGCTGCATGCCTGAAAGGTTTCAGTTAGTTCAGTATTGAAGATGTGTGCGCCTTTTAGGAGTTGTTAGTGATTTCAGAGATGTGTATATTGTTCAACAAGTTTGTTACTAATGACAATGTAAGTATTTATGTGATTAGAATTTATGTAAGTAGAATTGCATTGTGCCTTTATATGCATGCTTAACTTAGCCTAACTTCAGCTAACATGTCAGTCACAAATGTATCTAAAGGGGGTGATAATCCTGAGGCAGAGAATGTCACTAAGGCTCAGCAGCATCCTCCACTGGGCAGTTTTCCCCTGCAAATCATAGATACGATGTCAGATGTTCAGCCACAAATTGTACAACAAATGCAGCAAATGCCTTGCAAAAGCCTTCGATCACGAACATTAACTGAAAAGGGCAAAGAAATGTTAAGCAAAAGGATTAAGGAGTTGGAGCAAAGTTTCAAGATTAAGTATGAAAAGTGGAAAGTTCTAGCAAAGGGATGCAAATCATTCGATTTCTGATACATGTTCAGATGAAGAGCTGCAAGCAATAGTGAATATAAACGCCGCTGCCAGCGAGCTAAATGCATCATTTGAAAATTAGCGGCAGGTAGACATTCCTGATAACAGTGCATGCCGCAGAATTGATACCTGTCAGGAGATAACACAAAATGTTAAGACAGCAAAATATCATTTGAGAGGAAAGACACCAGTTAAATTACTGTTTGATGAAAATGAATCTCTTTGCATGTCATCAAGAGTGACCTCCAAGTATTCTAGCCCACCATTGGTAAGCAGACAAGAAGCAGCTGTGAAGATTGCTGCAGCTCAAGCAACTCTGGAAGTAATAAATGAACAACAGTGTCAGCAAGCAGAGTTTCTGAGACTGGAAGCTGAAGATAAGAGACAGATGGCAGAACAAACCGCTGAAGCTTGTAGACTGCATCTAAAAATGGAGGAAGAAGAAGTACAATTATAGGCAAAACTTGAGGCTGAAAATGCTGCCAGACGAAAGGTTTTGGAAAAAAACGCAAGGAACTGGAATGATTGGAAGCACTCAAACAGTTAAGGGCTGCTGAGGCATCTATGCAAGTGTACGAGCAAGATGCAGATTCAGAAGAAGAAGTCAAGCAGGTCCTACATGATTGTAAGCCTGAAAGAGAAAGAGAAAAAGATCGAGTTCATAACAGAGGTTACACTCCCGCGCATAATGCTTCTGAGTTTAGTCTGCCACAACAACCTATTACACAGCCACCACATGATTGTAGTATTTCTGCGCTTGCTATGGTATTAGCAGAGTCTATTAGTGCTAGTCGTCTTCCTATGCCAGAGTCAACAATATTCAATGGTGACCCACTAAACTATACAAACTGGAAGGCTGCCTTTCAAACCTTAATAGAAAGTAAGAACATAGGAGCATCTGAGAAAATCTACTAAGTACATTAGTGGACCAGCTAAGAAGGCTGTTGAAAACAGCTGTTAGGCACAGAATCGGCTTATAAGGCTGCTTGGGACATTTTAGAGGAGAGATTTGGAAATTCTTTCCTTATAGCCAAAGCTTTTAGAGACAAGCTCAATGCATGGCCTAAAGTTAGTTCCAACGACAGTTTAGAACTGCAGGAGTTTGTAGACTTCCTACGCAGCTGTGAAGCTGCTGCAAGCCCGATTAAAGGTCTAGAGGTTCTTAATGACTGCATTGAGAATCAAAAAATCATCTCCAAGCTTCCTGATTGGCTGACTTCAAGGTGGAACAGAAGGGTCTTAATGATAGAAGAAGAGACTGGCAGATTTCCAAGCTTTAGCCAGTTTGAGCAGTTCCTCATAAGGGAAGCCGTAATCGCATCCCTGTGACTTCACTCCATGCCTTGAAACAATGCGAAAGGGCATGGGTAGAACCACAAAGAAACCGGACTACTGCAGCTAAAGTTCTAACAACAAGTGTTGAGAAGATTACCATCACCAGTTGCATGTTTTGCGACAGATCATGTCATAGACTGTACAAGTGTAGGAGGTTTCTGGAAAGACCAATATAGGAACGACTCAGGTTTGTACAAGATAATAAGCTGTGTTTTGGCTGTTTAAAGCCAGGACACCATTCTAGAGACTGTAAGTGCAGAAGTACTTGCCACACATGCCAGAAAAGACATCCAACTTGCTTACACGAAGATCGAAGAGAAGAACAGAAGTCACGAAGTACTGAAAGAATAAAGCAGGAAGGTAACTATAGGGAGAGTAGTAAGGAACGGCTAGAAAAAAGGGGAGCAAGGGTAATAAATTCAGCAACTTCCAACAGAGTCCAGCATGACAGTGCCAACTCTCAGACATCCACAATCATTCCTGCGTGGGTCTCAACAACGAAAGAGCCTGAAAAAGAAACACTTGTGTATGCGCTCCTTGATACACAGAGCGACACAACTTCCATCCTTGAAGAGAC
The DNA here is from genome assembly GCA_037832545.1 of Rhabdalestes septentrionalis. Taxonomy (NCBI): domain Eukaryota; kingdom Metazoa; phylum Chordata; class Actinopteri; order Characiformes; family Alestidae; genus Rhabdalestes; species Rhabdalestes septentrionalis. The sequence goes on from JBBMFX010084602.1 coordinate 7,809, forward strand.
CGCACATGCATTAAACGCAAAGGGTGAGGAGGTCAAACTAAGGTTATCTACTATGGCCTCTAAAGACACTGTTGTAGCTTGTCAGAGAATATTTGTACTTGAATGTGTTTAACTGAAGACAACCACTTCTCTCAGGATGATCTTCAGTTTTTGTCGAAACTGAAACAGGAAATCAGACACAAGGAATATGGTCATATTGAGATGCCTCTACCATTTAAACTAGGACAGCCAAACTTACCAGACAACATGGTGTGCGCGATCCATCGCCTTAAGCACCTAGAAAGAAAATTAAGAAGAGAGAAAACATTACCAGGACTACAAAGCATTCATGGACAAGACAATAGCTTGTGAAGTTCCAGAAGCTGACCCCAACAATCACCCACTGTGGTATATCCCACACCATGGGGTTTATCACTCACACAAGCCTAGGAAAATACGCATTGTCTTTGACTGTTCTGCACGATTTCAGGGGACATCTTTAAACGATCATCTATTGACTGGTCCAGAGCTGTCGAATTCTCTTGTTGGTGTCTTGTGTCTTTTTCATAAAGAAAGAATTGCGATCATGTGCGACATAGAACGCATGTTCCATCAATTCCATGTGCGGATGGAGGACCAAGATTATCTCTGCTTCCTCTGGTGGGAAAATGCATATTTAGAGTCGCAGCCAACAATATTTCGCATGAGAGTCAATTTGTTTGGGGCTGCTTCCACTCCAGGCTGTGCCAATTATGGGCTCAAACATCTAGCTGCAATTATCAAAGGGAAATTTCAGCGATTTGTTTTATCAAAAACAACGATTTGTTTTATCAAAAGAAACTTGTGTCGATGACGGCTAAACAAGTGTATCCACTGAAGCTGAAGGAATCCAGTTGGTGAAGGAAGCAAGAGAGCTGTGTAGCCTCGGCAACTTAAGGTTGCACAAGTTTATCTCCAACAAATTGGATGTACTGTCATCAATCCCGGAGGAAGAGTGTGCTGGAAAAGCCAACAACTTGGATATGGCCCTTCATGAACCATGCATGGAGAGAGCCCTTGGAATACAATGGTGTGTCACATCAGATGAGTTTCAGTTTAGAGCAATTGTAAAGGAAAAACCATGACGAGGAGAGGGGTACTGTCCACTGTAGCCTCAGTGTTTGATCCACTTGGGTTTGTCGCACCTTTCATTCTTCTAGGAAAGAAAATCCATCAGCAATTGTTTCACGAGAAAGTTAGTTGCGATGATCCTAAAACCTACCAGGCCCGTGCTCCCCAAACGAACAAACAAAACCAAAACCACAGGCTCTCCTCAACTCTTACGAGGCTGGAGGCGAGAGGGGCCCGTACAGGTACCGAGGACCCGGAGAACATGGGGAACACGAACCTGGGAACAACAGAGACAAAACCAAGCATAGATGCATAAGACACTGAAGACATGAATTCAGACTCATAATAGACAAACAGAACAAAACCAAAACCGAGTTGTAACATACAGAACACAACCATGAAACACACAGACTAGACTAACACATCATGAGAGCTGGCCTCCATACAAGAACACATACAAACCCACACGGGAGACCAGGACCAGGGACAGGGCTTATAGAGAACACAGTTGGGGGGGAAACAGGGAAACCTGGGAGGACCATGCCTCTCACTATCATCACCAAGGGGCAAGGGAAACAACCTGGTCACCAGCTACCCGGACGCCCACAGGGGCGAAGCCCCATCCTACGAGGTTCAACAATCACGGATTCCACCATCCGACGCCGTTCACGGGAATCACTCGAGATGGGGGGGGGGGGGGGTTGGGGGGAGCATGGACCCGCACACACAAACAGGAAACAGACAGACAGGGGTTAACGACCGACAATCCAGAATGCTTATGTACCTAGCATCCACGACCCGAGCTCCACACGCAACACTTACTCTGGCCAAGGGAATCCCTACGGACAGGGGGCTTAAACTGGAAACAGAGGTGGAGGGAGAAACCTCCATGACTTTCTCTTCCACAGTCATCTAAACTTACCTATCCTCGGAAATGCCCGGAGAAGCCTTGCTTCACCACGGGACATCGAGGCTCTATATCTCTAAATATAATTGCACGTTCGAGCGCTACGCGGGGAAACCAGGAACATGCAGACCAGGGCAGGAGCTCGGATCTAGGACACAAGCACGTAAGAATATTAACAGACACAACCATCAAATAGGAACAAGAAAACCAATGCCACACAGAATACAATCAGACTGGGCCACACAGAACACACAGACAAAGTGCAACAAATGAGGCTTATATAACACAGATAAACAAGACACAGGTGAAACCAGGGGAAACGAGGGACAGGTGACAGGACTTAATGG
>JBBMFX010084624.1:0-10151 GCA_037832545.1 Rhabdalestes septentrionalis
GAGCAGTAATTACAATACCGTGATACCGTGAAACCGTGATATTTTTATCCAAGGTTACCATACCGTCAGAATCTTATGCCGGCCCATGCCTAGTGTGTGCATAGATTGGAACATGCTTCTTGTAAGAAGCTGAGGTTACAGCCAGCTTTAGGCCTCCATAGCTCTAATAAGAATCAACCCTGGGAATTCACACCTGCGAGTGAAACCACGGTGTATGGAATGGTGGTATCTTGGTTTATGGATGAGTCACAATTGTCAAACGGTTATGAAAATCTTAACAGCAGCTTAGATCTCTAAAATGGATTGCTAAGAGACCTATATCTGTGCCTTCCAAGCATTTTCTGCGGGTAGCAATGTAGATTTATGGGAAGGAGGACAGGGTTATTATGCAGTTTCATTAAATGTTAAGAGAAAATGCTACATACAGGATATTAGTAGAGGGAAATGACATTCACTTTCACATTACTGGTAGAAGTTCTTAGTCTAGTTCTCTCAGTGGACTGGCACCATAGTGAAACCTAAGCTGGTGGGAGAATCAGCCTCAAGAAAAATGTGTTCTGGATCAAGGTTAAGGGATATATTCTTATAAACAGACAACTCGTTTTGTTCGATGCTGATGCAGCTTCAGGACGCAGGAGCTCTATGTTTGTTTTCATGTGTATTATTTGAAAATCCTGATTTGAAAGCTGTTTATGAAAGCTGTCTATGATCCACACAACATATAAACATATGTATGTGTGTCCTTTAAAAATAGATGTTTGGGTCTCTGGGCTGAATCTTCTCAAACTCATAAAACTGTCGCTGAAGTGGAATCAACAACCTGTTTACCATTGTAATACCACCTGTCTGCCATTTGGAGAGCTTTTATTCTTACAAAGCAGTCTTTAACACTTTTGTTTTGCTGGTTTTCACAACTTTTTGAAGACCCTTCCCCTTGTTTTTAACACCTACTTGCCATTGCATAAGTATAAGAGTCCTGTAGGCCTGGCTTTGTTTTTGTTTTCCTTGCTGGATGTTTCTAGTTTGTGGCTTCTCTCCTCTCTTTATATGACAGGCTGTGCATTGGTCTCCTATTTCCTTCGTCTGGGTTTGCATTAAACTCTTAAATTTGCACAAATGAGAAAAAGATGTCTTCTGCCATTAAGGGTGGATGTGTTTTTGACAATAACAGAATCCAACATAGTGTCAGTATTTATGATCTTAGCTGCTTTTTATTGTTTTTCTGATGACCAGCTATTGGAGTAACATTAGATCAGATAATACAGGGAGTCTGGGTTGATATACTGCAGTGTGAGCTCGAGCCGATTGATGATATTATCAGGAGTCACAGTTCTTTCAGCCTTTCACAGCTGTCGATTAGCTTTTGGCTTTGAATTTGGGTTTTTTGTGAAAAACACTTGGTGAAAACAAGAAAATAGGCCCTATGCAACAATATGACATATTGCTATCACATGAAATAACAGTCACATGCAGTAACTAAAGGTTAAAGACACCAGTCTGCTGGAATGCAGAAGAGTACTCGAGTGTAAACAGTATTACAACTGCCTCCACACGCTTCATTCCAATGCATATTAAAGACATAGTTCCTGCAAGCGCACACTTTGTTTTTCTCAGTCACAGTGCCTTTTCCCTCCAGCTGTGGGGGACTAAAAGGCAGCTGTGTTGCATCCAGATGTGCAGAGCTCAACAGGGCCATGCCTGAGAACGGGCTCTGTTGGGAATTTGGCATGTGTGGGTACAGGCCTGGGGGGAACTGGGTTCAGGGGCCAGAATGTGTGAGAATGCAGGCATGTGTCTCCCCCTTATCTCTGACCACTATGTTGACAGCCAGCACCAGGGGGTTGTTCCACTCATTAACCCATTGAGGAGAGATCACGGTCTGTCTCCTGGTTTGAGATCGCTCATCAGGGCCAGACTGGGGCCCATCAGCATTTGGCACCATAGACAAACACAGGAACAGACTGACAGTGGAGCCGTCTGAAGCGTGGCTGCCAGCCTGTTTGTTGAATTTTCCAGCATCATGCCAGCATCAAAGAATGAGGCCATATTATTTACATACAAAGATTTGTACCAGACTGCACATGTTGTTTACCTGAAATATTGTTTTTTTCAAGTACTTTTGAGGCTGCAGTGTGCAAATTTTAATAGAAATGATTGACCCAGCTATGACTTAACCTTGCATTTCAAAGGTCAAATCACCATAATTAGGGCATTTTCTGTGTGTCATTAAATTATTGACACAACAGGAAAAAGGAAAACTCCCAAAATTGTGCCTTCTGGGTTTCCTGAGTCTTTACGAGGCAAAATGAATCCAGGAACTATAAACCTATATCATTGTCATCTGTCATTATGCCAATTTTAGTACTATTCTTATATCATTGTTAAATTTAGGCTGGAAAGGAAATGGTTACAATCTTGAAAAGGCCAACACAATATTGCCCAACCTGATTTTTCTGTCCTCTGTGGCTAAACTAGCTCGTCTGTTGATTCAGTCTTCAGGAATTGGGCTGAAGTATAGATAAAATGTTGCTTTATTAGTCCCACAAGTGTGAAGTTTGTATTGTTACAGCACATTGGACACACAAAAAAAGAAGAATGTAGAAGCAGCATACAGCTATAAAACACAACAGTATAATATAAAAAATAAATTTTACAAATATTATATAAATGCATATATATATATATATATCTGTGTATGCATGTAGAGAGTGTATAAATGGACGTGTGTATGTACAGTTAAAATACGCCAGAAAAATCACATATATATGTATAATATGAAAAATATGGCCTGAAGTCTTAATAGTAACACAGTGTGAAAGTGAAACTGAAATCAAGCACAGTTACATTTTGATGATATTTGAGGTCACCATCAAGAGACAAATACATTCTAGGTCTTCTGAAAGTGAACATACAGAAATATTAGACTTCGGTTAGTTGTAGACATTGGAAACAATGACAGCTCTATATATTGAAGGACTCTTGTAATGAAACAGTCACTATAAAAATGAAACCAGGGTGAAATTCTATGGTGCAGTTAATGTCTGTTACAAGTTTTAGATAGAACATGTGGAATGACTTTGTAAATGTCTGTGTTTAAAGCTGGAACATTAAAAAAATGAATGTGCACCACAGATAACTCCTACCATTCTAGATTCCATAGGGCTACTAATGCACATGAGACTAGTTTTGACATTTATGGCCGAACTGAAAATATAGATATTAACGCAGTGGTTTATGGGGAGAGACCACTACACAAATGGTTTTTCATCATCTGTTGGAAAAAAAAACCCATCCAATTTGGTGTGCACGCTTCTTGAACGATGCGCATGCTCACACTACACACACTGTTATTGCAGAGCTGTTCCAAGTGGCCTTGCCTCTGTTTTACTCTGACCGCAAGGCTGGGAAGGGCTTTGGTTTTCTGGGCCTGTGTTCAACATCGCTGGCACGTCTCCTTCAACCCCAGCAGAGGCAGAAGTGTTGCTCAATAACCTCCTCTTACTCATCCTCTTCATCAACATCATCAGGACTGCCTGCCTGAAAATGAGCTGTAAGCGAAGCCTCGCTAGCCTGCAGAACAGTTTCTAAAATTTCTCCAGCTTGGCCGTGATGTAACAATCCAGGTCAAGAGCGTAGGCTTCCTACACAACAGGGGAATCTTGACTGCCTACTCATTCACTCCTAGCCCTGTCCTGAGAGTGGAGAGAGAGAACTGTGCATTAAAATGAGATTCCATTATGGTGCATGGTAAAATGCAGTTTTTCAGATTTTGATTTGATCGAAACAGTCATAAAATATTATATTCAATATATATACCACCTGCCGGTAATTGTATGAAATCCATCTTCTCTTGAATGAATACAGCTTTGGACAGTTTGCTGTTATCAACTTGATCTTCTTTAGCATTTCTCATTTATATTTTCTACTGTGAGTCATAGCCAGTGTGGTCCTGCATTCATAACAATGACTATGGCAATGGAATTTCTTAGCTCTTCTGGAACCCGTCTCGGATACCCAGCTGTTCCTGCATAGCTGGGTTGACATCTAACGTGAACTCTGTTTATGTGTGTGTGTCTGAGCAGTGTAGGGGGCTTGTGTTTCGCAAGTTGTTGAGAATTCGGGATAATTGATTCAGCATGGTCTTAAGGAGGTCACATGGTTTTGAGAGGTTTTGGACGTATGGTGCAGCATTACACCATGCCCGTCCTTTTAAATGGACCTTGCGGTTTGTAAATTGATTTGTGATGAATCTGTCTGGTGCAATTTGAAAGCAGCTAAAGAGCTAAATACGGCATGTTATGGGTTTGGACAAATCATGACTTTCATGTTTTTGTCACATGAAGAGGCTTTCCTCTGCAGGACAATAGTCTAGACCTGGTCTTTAAATTGAATGCATTGGGCAAACTACAGCATTCCACAAAATCCTTGGAGTGATGCCACAGAAATAATCACTTTGTTTTTCAGCGAGTGTACGACTTGTACAAGTTTAAAGAACATCCAGATAATGTTAAGCAGTATAACCCTTATAAAGAATTTATGAAAACTTAGTTCATTGGGGGCTCGCCTGCTCGATTCCCAGCTATGTTGAAGCTGTTTGTAACTGTAGCTGGAAGTGCAGGGAAGTATAATTGGTCTTTCTGGGTAAGTAGAAGGGCCCTCTGTCTATCCCCATCACTCAGTATGATGCTTGCCAGTGCAGGCATCTGTTAACTGACTTAACAGAACTGGCAGTAAATGGGTTCAGATTCAGAAGAAATTGTTCTTTAATTGTAGGATTATTTAGCAGATGTATTTGGGCACTGAAATCGGGGAGACCAAAAGGGTAAATAAATAGTACAATCGCAATTAAATATAATTAGCCAGAGGCAGACAAAATACCTAACTTCATTACTTAAGTGAAAGTAAAGATGCCACTAGGCAAATATTTCTGCAATACAAGTGAAAGTCATACAGTCACATTTCAGTTAAGTTAACGTACTGAAGTACTTGCTTCCAAAAATACTTAAGTATTAAAAATACATATTTCAATTGTTAAATGATTGCCACCACACTTACAGTACTAACTTGCTTGTAGAAGACGTAGCGTAAGGAATATGGTAGAATGTTACAGAATGAAACATAACCAAAACTGATAAAGAAAACACGTCTTTTTTCATTAATTGTACACTTCACACCTGCACCAAAGCTATGTGTATGTACTATATATTTGAAAGAAGTTGACAACTGAACCACTGTAAATGCAGCAGTTTGTTTTAGGCAAACGTGGCACACACTTTAAACAATAAAAAATTGATCTTTTCACTAATCTTAAACATTGACTATAAATATGGCCATTGATGCGGGCATATAGAGTCTCTGTCTCCATCCATTCACCTGCCACTGATGGACCGTGTTTAAGAAATGTTGGCGTTGCAGTGTTACAGCATGCATAAGTGATGTAACACTACCGTTGATTTCTGATAGGCTGTCATTTTAAAAATAAACAATCTCGTTTTAGAAAAGTGAGACACTAACTCCCACTCTCAGAACTGAAGGTAACGAGTAGTGAGAAAATTTAAAGTTATAAGTTTGCAAAAAAAAAGGATACACAAGTAAAGTACAGATACTCAAAAACTGTTCTTAGGTACGGTAGTCAAGTAAATGTACTTCGTTACTATCCACCTCCGTAATTGCCTAATCACAAATACGTTGCTATAAAAGAAATAATAGGGCAGCAGTGACTTGTTGCTTGCCAAACAGTGAGCCCACATTTATGTGCACTGTACTGTCTGGAGAAATAGAGCACAGAGAAGATCATAGATTAGTTAGCGTGCTGTTGTGTTGTGTGCTTAGGTGAACATTTGTACTCGCTGTTGTTAAGACATGTATATTCTATTCCTCATTTGATTTTCCCAGACATGGTTTGGTTAATGGTTGTAGCAGGTTAGAATTCCACAAGATGCTATTAGCATGTTGTTAAATTGGTTGTGGTGGGTTACTGTTTCAAAGCCTTTTTTAAAACGAAAGAGATGATGATACTGTCATGTGTGCCTAATTTGCAGTGTGTGTACTAGACATTTTGTCTAGTGATCATTTTACTCTCACACACATGTTGACTCATCAGTCCTCCAAGTCAGGTCATGGTAGAATGCTGAGAAACAGAAAACAGTTTGGAGGTTGATGACTCCATTACCTGCGGGACCAGTTAGCAGGCTATAAAGACCGTGTGACAATAGTATGGAACAAAGTGATTTGTCTGGTCCTGTGTGTGTTTCCACTATACCCCCCAACTCTGATTACAGTGCATCCTGTTTGCTGCTCTCATGTTTCCTGGTGGGGGGTATTGGTGCTCTGCTATGCCCAGTGTCAGAATCTCCATCACTGTCATGCAAAACCATAGACTGTTTGTGCAACCGGGCCACATGTGCACGTGTGTCTGTGTTCCAAACTGAAACGGCCTGGGCTCGCCCCCAGGGACTCGTGCAGCGGCGGGGCAGAGTGAAGGGGTGAGTGTGCTGTACTGATAACAGGGGTGTGGGTTTGTATGTGTGTCATCACCAGCCTACATACTCTCAGAAAAACATCAGATAAGAGTTCAAGCCTGGCTACAGAAACAAACTAGACATCGCTTTAAATTAGCTGTATTTGTCTCCCTTGTCTTCTCTCTTGTAAAATTCACTTTACTCCCATCATTGTCAGTCCACTATTTAGTTTGTTCCTCATTCACATAACTATGGAACTTGCTTATGGGTATTCACAGTACTGTATTTACCAAGTAATAGTTGTTGAATAAATGCCTATTCGTAACAAGGATACATTTCATTGTATTTTAACATAGTGGGACCTTCACAACATTTTAAAAACTTGAGATGTGTAAAACATTCTTATAATAATGGTGACAGTGAAATAGAATGTTTTTAAACAATGTGTACTCCCTACTCTATAAAAAAGCAAGCAATAAAAGCAAGTATTAGACACAGAGAAAGACAAAAAAAATGTTATGAACTTTCACTGTGTTGTCCTGAGGTACCCATCATTCTTTATAGAGGGAACCCTCCTTATATTTTCTCTAAGCTCTGCATTTTTGTTGCTGTTTTGTCACCATTTATTTGTGCTGTAAACTTTACAGTGAACGTTTGATTGGTCAGCTGGATAGTTTTATGTGTATTTTCAGCTTGAAAAATGAACTGGCTTTGAATACAAAACAATGGCACTAGATCTACAAGGAACACATTCTTAGAAGTCTATAGTCACCCAACAATTTTTCATAAATAAGAGCTTATTTGAAATACATTCAGCTTTTCGTGAAGGTGGCAAATTTATGACACAGTATTGTTTACTGTTATAAAATTGGACAAAACATCACTGTGAAGCTGAAGGCAGCCTTTTAGGCAACTGGGTCTGTTTTCACAAACTGCCTCAGGAGTACAGTTGTCCATCATAAATATGGAGAAATCTAATCCCAGACCAGAATTCCTTAAGAATACTTCTTAGACATCACCCCTGGTATTCATTCACCCCTTAAAAAAATAGATGTGATTGTTGACTTCCAGTGCTTATTAATTTCATAGCTCCAGTGCTGAAGAAGTACAGTTCATTCATTCATGCATTCATTCATTATCCAAGTCACTTATCCTTAACCAGAGTTGCGGGTTTGATGGAGCCCATCCTAGAATTTAGAGGCCGAAAAATGGAAAAACACCTTTTGGATGTTGGTTGTCCATCACAGGGCACACACTGACAGGCACATTCATGCACACAGTCACTCCCTGGGGCAGTTCAGCATCTTTGTTGAGAATCTGGAGCACCCAGTAGCAACCCACTCAGAAAGGGCCCTCAGCCACCCTGTGCTTCCCACTGTGCCACCATGTGCCAATGAGGGAAAATTTCAAACCTTTTGTGTGTGTAAAAAGTGGCTCTGGTTTGAATAGACTTTAATACCATCCCTGGTAAAACTGATCACCAGGACTGAGTTTAAGAAATGAAGAAATTATTGTGTATTAAAGAGTTTAAAAATGAATCATAAACATTATGGCTGAAAAACATAGCCAGAAACATTGCTGGTGTTTTCAATTATATCAGTCTTGGTGTACAGAAGTGATGGCTGGCTTTGAATTAGTTTGATTTACTGAGCCTAGGGCCTGCTGTTCACTACTGCATTCGCCCCGAAAGAAAACACATGTGCTCATATATCAGCTGTCTCCTGACTTGGAATGCATGTATGTATACATCTGCAGATATACATAAAATCTGCCTATCTGTGAATGTCCTGCATTTTAAGTCAACCATGCATTAGGGAAATGAAGAATGGGAATGTATATGAAGGAGTCTGTGAAGCCTTCATCTTGTTCAGAAGTTTTCTTTCATGCAGATACTCTATTCTAGATCATACTAGATTATGCCATCCCGCCCCCAAGGGAAATAACCACCGAGGAATCTGATCCAGGGTCAGCATTCACACTCTTTTAGAGCGTTGCAGGTAGTGGACCAGTGTGTGAGATGAATGCATTTGGTGGGTGCGCTTCAGGCCAGGATTTATCCGTGGAGTTATTAGACTTTAATGGAGTCCTGCAGGATTGAATAGAGAGATTACTTGAGGCTGTCACTGGCTGTGGAAGAGCACGGCCTCCTGCCTAACTACTAGGTCCTTCTCTCATCCTCTGTCTTTCTTCATTTCCTGGCCCCACATATCTCTTCTCTTCCATCAGCCCATTATCCTACAGGAAGGTGGTGCACCAGAGACTGGTCAGCTGGTGTCCCATGCTGCCTGTTTACAATCAGCAGTGGTGCGATTGGTTGTTTGTGTGGTTCTGCAGCTCAGCTGGGATTTCAGGCAGTGAAATGAAAGGAAGTGGCTTTAGACGTACTTCCAGTTCAGTAAGTGCACTGGTGGGTCACCTCATTCTTTCATTTAGAATTTGAATGATTTACATGACACAAGCAGGATAAGAGTTTACTAAATTGAGTCAAATGCAATGCGATGAGAAGAACTAAGCAGAGCAGAACCTATCCTTTCAACACTGTTGCTTTTGTGACGAAACCTTGTATCTTTAAAAGAGTAACTTTATAGTAAAATGACCGAAATTCAAAATGTTTTGTGGTCATCGCACCATGTTATGATACAAAAATAAGTGAAACAATACACACATTTTCATGTTCAGTATGTTTTCATAACAGACACTTAACAGATCTCTGATTGTATACTACACAGATTGGTTGTCTCAGATCGATAAATGTGCAATATACCATTTTCATTCCTGCCTTAGCATCATTCTACAACACCTAGAAATGAGAAGATTAAAAAAATCTGTCAACTCAGCGCCCTCTTCCACCTACCTTACTCTGATAGGCTACACCCAGATGCCTAGTTTTGATCACTGATTTCCATGGAACATGATCAACTGTTTGAGGCTGAGGGCCTTATCTGCATTGTTTCCAACTCATTTTGAAACCCCCTTTAGAAAAATAATAAAACGGTTTGAAAATAAGTGTTACTAGATTTTAGTAGTAGGAATTCTAATAAATCATGAAATGATACAGTATAGGACAGCTAGCTTTTTTACAGGCTTTAAATCCAATGGTGGTTTCAAATGCCATAAAAAACATACTCTCTAAGTGTGTTTGTGTCTCTTTGCTCTTTGCTCAACATGTCTGATGAGTTAAACATGTGGAGTGTCTCCGCAGTGAAACATCTTTATCTTTTGTTGTTATGTCATTTAGCTCTAGTTGCGATCTTCTCAGCAAGGAGGCCTTCGCTAACTTGCTGGTTTTACAGATCTTACTGTGCTGTGATGCTTTAAACTGACATTAAGAGATCTCAGCGCTTCTCCTGATATTCTGAGTGTTCCGTTTTGATTGTAGTGATTGTTGACTATGACAGGATATCTCAGGAATGCCGAGCATGTGGATCCATGGACTTTATTCAATTAGTCATTGTGGTATTTGGTATTAGTCATTGTTTTCCATAACAAATGCATGTTCAGTTTGTTGCTTTGTGATTCTGATCATCCTTTGCTGTTTTGAAGGTCTTGCCCGAGTAATTTGGTATTCATTCATTACCTTGGTATTCATGATGTTGGTACAGGAAAGGTCTGTTTTTCCACACACACACACACACACACACACACACACACACACACACACACACCCACACACACACACACACACACACG
>JBBMFX010084635.1:0-10151 GCA_037832545.1 Rhabdalestes septentrionalis
ATTATTATTATTATTATTAGTATTATTATTATTATTATTATTATTATTATTATTGTTGTTTTTGTTGTTGTTATTATTATTATTGTCATTGTTGTTGTTGTTGTGGTTGTTTTGATTATTGTAGTTCTTACTGTTGTTGTTATTACAGTTTTTGAAATACAGGTATGGTTCAACATCAAAAATCTGTTAAAATCCCCTGGAGTGCATGTGCATATTTTCTGGATTGGCTGATCAGGGGGTTTTGATTGTTTTGATTGTATTGATTGTTTTAAAAACTACTATTTTGTGGTCAAGTTGGCTCTGTAATATACTCGGAGAGAGAGAGTGATTGCATCTCCTTCAGAATGTGCATTAGAGAGAAAGTCTTTGATACCACAAAAAAGTGGAACAAAAGAGAGAGAAACAGAAAAGCCAAGAAACAAACATGGAGCAAACACACAGAGGACTAAGAACAGACTTCAATGCACTAAAGCTCAGGTCAGTTTGAATAAAACTGTTTGTGTTATTGTTTCTTGTGATTTCATTAATCAGTCCATGAATGCGGTTATACTTTCACCGTTTTCTCATGGAAATTGTTGCATTATTATTGTTTGTCAATGGCTGCTTGTGTGTATAAATCCAGTATTCATACATATATGTACATATTCATATACTTATATAGATGTATAAACTCATATATATTTACATACACACACAGGTGTCTATATTTCTGTTATTGTATTATTTGTTTAGTGTGATTTGTATGTTATACTGTTATAAAGCTTTTATTCTATTGCTTTTAGCTGCTCTTAATTTTGTACATTTGTAACTTTGTACAGTCTACTTTCATTTAACCAGGCTTTCTCTCATCTGAAATAATTTGGTCAAATGCTTCAGAGGGATATATGAAGTGTCTCAAGTCTTATTTACAAACGGCTGGTGAATCTCCAGGTTTTCTTTCCAACCACCTGATAACTAATCAGTTGCTTGAAGATAAAGACCAAGTAATTAAACAAGTGCAAACAGGTGTGCTTCTGCTAAACTGTACTGAAGACCCACAGCTACACAAGCTCTTTGTGGATAAGATTGGTGACCAGTGGTGTGAGGGGACTTGGAATGTTTAAAGGAGAGATTTGGGGGCTCACCTGTTTTGTTAGCTAATCAAATGTTGAAAAACAGAATATCTGATAAGAAAATACAGTAAAAATAATAGTCCACTGACTAAAGCCAATGCTGTATATGTACAGTGCCAATATCACACACATACACATAAGCCTACACCCAGACACACCTTAAGCAATGATCTGTCAAGCATAGGTTCACCAAACGGCAGAATGTTGGCACTGGCTATTAATAAACCAGTATCCAGATGCACTTGTGATTCTAGATGCCTTATGAACAACAAACATGACAGAGAAGACACATGGGCCGCAGCTGTAGCACAAACTTCAAGTGTCTCCACAGTACTCAGCCTGTGGCAAGACAAAGCTCTCGTCATTTATGGACTGGCGGGCCATTGTCAGCTATTTCAAGGCTCTAAACTTCTTGCCCTTGTGAGCTCGGCTAAAGAAAAATGTTTTCAAAGGAGTCTATGGTTGGAGTCTATGATTTAATCTGCTCCCAAAGTTTTCCAGCCACAGTTTGTAATTAAAATCCAGCGACATTTTTAGGGGGGTGGGGGGCAAGTTAGTAATAGACTATACTGCGTTTCTTTCTCTGTAAAATGAACTTTTGGTGAAATTTCTCTCCGTCTCACCTTAGCCAGAGCTTAGTCACTGTTTAACTGTAATCCCAGTCAGGGGCGTATCAAGCTTTCAGAAAGTGTGGGTGTTCTGATATGGGGATGCCAAGTTATAAATACAATCAATTTAATACAATATAATCTGACAAATGTGGGGGGGTAGAATCATATTTTAGCAAAAGTGGGGGTGTTGTTTTGTAACAATAGTAGCATATTTTACTTGAGTTGGAACATGAGTCTGTTGAGAAAAATGTCAAAAGGTTAAAAACATCCATGGCCAGTTGTCCATTACAGCACAACTGGCGTTGTTCTCTAGGTAGCATGGGGTCTGACATTGTATAACTTTATCTATAACTTTCCTCCAAGGGTGTTAAACTGTCTAATGACATTAGCAGAAAAACATGTAGCGGCTGGTTCCTCAATCACACGATTGTCCTTCTGAGGTTGCATGATTTCTGGCGCCTGTTCTCAAATTCGCGTGGAAATGTCTGTTAATAGTCCCTGCAGTGCACTTGTATTCAGACTCATAAACAGATGTCAAGACACTAGCACTCAAGTTAGTTAAAAAAAAGACATTTGTCACTGTTTGTTGTGTTTTAATTCAAAGTAATCAGTCCATGAATGCGGCTGCATGTTCAGCTGCCCTTAATCATAAGTGCTTGGTAAGAGCCGACAAATTCACACCCTCCCTGTGGCGCAGCGGTAAAGTGCAGGTCTCTGATCAGAAGATCACGGCTCACATTTGCAGTGCATAAAGTTTTTTTTGGGGGGGGGGTTTATGCAAACTTTTTTCTTTCATAAAGGGGGAGGGGTTAACCTTCCTACCCCAGCCACCCCTGCATGCACAGAAGTCAGTGAGACTTCTCTTGACGGAAAGCAAAAGGGTTCTTCTTCAGCAGCAGCATGTGTGAAACAACACCGTTTGGCAACGTCTTTAAAGAAAGTGCACATATCTTTCTTAAAGGCACACTAATGTACGGAATGGTTGCAAAAGGTCATGCAAAGATGAATGACCTATTAAGATTTTAAAGTAGCCTCACTCAATAAATAAATCACATAACAAGACAAGTGACCCCTTTAACAAATGTAGAACAAAAGCATTGTCTTGTGGTTTCAAAGGAAGAACATGTTAATTATAGACAAATATCTAAACTGCAGGCAGTAAAAACCAAACTGGATGCTGCTAAATTACCTTTTAATTCACTTTGTGTTGAACTGTCAGAATTCTCAAAAGTGCCTCCCACTCAGCCAAGCTTTTGTTTGGTTTTATTTTTTCTCGCTCGCCAGTTTGGCAGCTTTGGACTCTCTCCTATCTGGGACTTTTTTTGACAGGTCTATTTCCTTTGTACTCGTTTCTTCATGTGGGCCATCCTGCCCCTTATCTCTGGCCACTGGCTGCCCCTTTCTCCGTTTCAATTTGATACCGGCACAGAATCACCTATCGCTGTTGAGACCCCCGCATGCATCCACAACCCACTAACCATACAACCGCAGCCTGCCAATCACTTTCTGAGGTTGTTCCTGACAACCCGCTGACACCTAAGAGTATATGTGAGTATATAGTGCAGGCAGGAAGCAGTAGTCCACATGAATTACCTCTTGAATTACATTATTATATAAGAAATATGTATATATAAGCAATATATAAATAAGCAATATGTAGGCATACATGTTGAAAATGATCCGAAAGCACATCTTTTCATCTGCAGACACTTAGAAACAAAAAAAAAGTCCTGAATTCTATGTATTTTATTCAGTTAGTTCTAAAATCCAATTGGCTGGGCCAGAATCAATATCTTGATACACCTAATTCACATCAGTGTATAAAACTTAATGTACACACGACTGCGTACACCTTACTGTGTCTAAGTTGTATGGCGTTAGGTTGCTTGATAATCTTACACTGCTGTTAATAAACCACAATGCTTTGATCCTTATTAATGATAAATAAATACATATCATTTAAATAATTCATCAGTAGTATTTTGTCTGTACTAACTGTGACAATATCTATATAATGAATGGCTTTGTTTAATTGTTGTATTTTAATCTGTAAATCTTCATTTTATTGTCATTCATGCCAGCTGCTTTTAGAGCTGTCAAATCAGACTGTCCACAAAAAAATGTATCCACTCCGAACGCGATCGGAGCTCTGAATCATTTTGCTAGGTAACCATCCAAATGTGTGTGAGATAGTAAGAATGCGCTGTAGAAAAGGACAGCCTAGGCTCGTCTTTTCTCCTCCAAATCTCCCCTTTTTACAAATTTCACACGCCTTTATATGAAAGTGAAAGAGGTAAGGAGGGAGGCCTACCGCTCCTTTCAGCAGAAACGTTCCTTCTGTTGGGGAGGATACAGGAGGGGTACGGGGAAGGACAGTTGTTTTGTCTCCTACGATTTGGTCATTTACATCTCCACAGACTTCTTATCAAAGTAGCCTTTATGGAGGATTATGTGTGGAACTAGAGGCTAAAACTAAAAGCCCAGCCATACTGACAGGTCTAACACACACAACCAGCCAGCGGTCCACTCACAGAGCAACAAATCTGCCTTTAAGACAGCCCAAACATCCACACTCTTAAGGTCTTGACGTGTCGCGTTTTGCTGTATCATTTAAATATAAAAAGGCAATCGCTGAACTATTCCAATAGTTTTGTTACAGGGGTTGAAAATACTTTTGTTACTATGGTCTAAGAGCTTTTCACCTTTTTTACATTGATATTCCTGAGCATGTTTTAAATGTCAGTTCTTTGTTCTGATCACCATGCTTTTTTTTATATGATAACATGTCACCTGTATTAAGTGTTCATATTTACAGATCTTTAAAAGGAAGGTAAAATAGAAATCAAATGTTACTCTTCACCAAAACAAGTCCAAATTTGACTATATCTGTTTAGCACTGGAACTACCAGCTCTGCATTATTGTTTTACAGACTTGCGCAGGTCGACACAGTCTTTATTCAGGAGAACTGGTCTTGGATTAGACTTATCCTTGTATTATTGTCAATGTCATTATCATAAACAGATCACCTAATGTTCAGCTAAAAATTTGGACCTGTTTAAAATTCACAGCAACTGAGCGAAGTTGGATAGACCTTTTGATGATTTATTTTTTACCAAAAAGTGGGTGGGATTAGTGACTAGTGTTTGTTAGCTACTCTGGCCTCTTAGCGCCAGCACTAAACTGATGTAGCACATGTTTTGGCTGATATTGACTAAGTGGAAAATTGTGATTTTTTTTTTTGTTTGACCTCCCCTTTAAAGCTTGTGAATATTTAAGCAGATGGGACGGCTATCGCCTGAGAAAATGAAAGCATAGTGAACATGAAAAAGTTTTATATAACATGCACTGGTAGGTGACTAAGTTATCCTCATATCTCCAGTTCTAAAGTAAAGAAACGACTTTTAGTCTTGTCTCAGTTATGGTGCAAAAGTGTAACGTGTTATTTTTTGGGGGGTTTCGAACTACTCTTTTAAGAGCTTTGAGAGAAAACTACTCGCAATCTCCCATTACACTCAGACACATGCACAGAAGAACAAAAGCATTCATTGAAAACTAAAACATTCTTTCACATGCAATTGCAAATGCAGGTATACACACACACACATTCACACACACACACACACACACATCCACACAAATACACACACACACACAAACACATACTGTGAATGAAAGCCTCCACACATTGAGAATTAGGCAAAATGAACCATTTGCACACCAATTGTTTTTTCTTGTTTTCTAAAAGGCTGGAGAAACAGAAGGACACCACCTCCCTCTCTCCCTCGATTCTCTCACTCCATCCCTTTTTCTTTCATTCTTTTTCCTTTCCTCTCTCCAAAGGCCTGCCCTCCTCCTGTTCCTCATCTCCCCTTCCCTCTCTCCGCATGCAGAAAGGCAAGTGAATGGAGACTTGGAATGAATTAATGAAAGGATGAATGGGGGGATGAGATGAGGAGGAGGGGCACTAGGGACCCCCAGAGTCCAGCAATGCAAGAACCACATGTGCTGTCCATTAGCAATGCAAGCCTTGTCACCACACTCACACACACACACACACACACACACACACACACACAAACACAAACACGCACAGGCACTAAAATGCAAATAGCAAGATTCTTCATTTACAAATCATCGCTGTCATAACATTTCATAACTCTATCATTTTCTGGGGTTTTTTTCATGTCTTTAGCCATAGCTCTTCACAGAGTGAGCACAACAACACATTATCTGGACGAAGCCATGAACAGTTTTCCCTTTGCTTTATTACAGAGCATTCAGTGAACACACAATTTCAAAATTCCATTTGCGTCTCACACAGTTTTTTTCATTTCTTAAGCTCAAAAGCTTGTGTGAACTGTTACAAAATTGTTACACCCTGAAAATGGACATGAAAATTAAATTGAGATCAGTTTGCTAAGTCACAGATACTGTGCTGGATCACAATCAAAGCACAAAAAACGCTGACTGAATGTTTGTAAATCGACTAATCACAACTACTTCCTATCTGAGCTGAAGTCCTACCCCTTTTCTACCCATCATTTAAAGGGGATGCATACTCCATCATCGGCCCAGATCTGTGTATGAGCTGCAGAGGATGTGATGTTATAACCAAGTGATATGCACCGAATCGGCTCAGCATTTCATCGCTGTCTGTCAAACAAACAAAAAAACGAATTATACAAACAAATAAAAGAACTAATGAAAGAAATAAAAGAAATGTTTAACTTTTTAATCAATTGAAAAGTCTATTTACATTTACCAATTGAAGAATCTGTATAATAAAGACTCTATGGCTTCCATCATAGAGTGCTGAAATTGGTATTTTGAAGACTCTACAATTTGCTTTGACAGAAACAATTTAGCAACAATAATTTCTGCATCTTTTCCATGAAGTATGCAATCTTCTTTAGATTCAGCATTCTGATCTGTTTTTTAAACAGCTCTACATATGGTTTTTATGGTCAATAAATGTATATTTAAAAAAAAGATTAGAATACAAAATTAAGTGATAATGTCCACCACTTCTTTTCCTCACTACTACGAATTTGTGAATTTACTTTGATGTCAACAGTTGTCAGTGCTTCTCAGGGTTTCTAATGCTTTATTGCCATGTGAAATTGGTTTAGGTTGGGATGCTTTTACTGTGTTTTGATAGCTGTAAACGATTTCGGGTATAAAATGAAAGCTGTATTATGAGAAAAAGTGAGCTTGATGCCTGAGAGCAAGAGTAAAACTCTAATAAGTAATGAATATTAAATATACATTTATATATTCTCTGGATGAACTTATCATGAAATACTCACGCAAAGCTGAGGGTATATTTTTACACTTGAATCATTATCAATACTATTTGATAGCATTTGTGTGAGTGTATTGAGACATTTCTGTGATAAAATAGAAGAGATTGCGGGTCTCATTCCCTCCAAAATGTTGGACTGAGAGCGAAAAAGCAAGCAAGAGAAAGTTAAAAACAGTACAAAAGATCGAATTAGTCCCATTATGGTCATAAACACCGAGGCTTCCACTGGAATAAAAATAGGGGCTCCCCGGCAATCTCTAGATCCGAAAACCATCGAGCTGCAGTTAAGGCAAATTAGAAAAACAAGCTCAAAAATGCAGGGCGGCAGGCCAAGACAAACGCGAGAATGGCCCCGGGGCTGCAGCAGTGGGACGAGGCCCTGGACAGACTGCCTTTCCTGTGCTCCTCTTTCCCCTTCACCGGCCCAGACGCTGCGTCAGCCGCTGGAGGAAGCTGGGGAGAAAGAGAGATTTAACCCTCCGTCTGCTGGAGAAGGTGAGGGTTACTGGGTCTAAAGCAACGCATCCCAACCCTGATCCTGGAGGATACCCAAACAAATTGTAACTCCCATACCAAACCTATTTAACTGCATAGAAAGACAAACTCATCTCACAAGACCCACTGACCAGATGCTGGAACATATCAAAGTAACTGTATTTTGCTGTCCATAAGTATTATTTGAATGATTTGTACTTAACTCAGGAATACTGAAATTTAAAATCGGTTCACCGCATTTGACAAATGCAAGATTTTTGTATTTATAATTTAAAACGAGTATATGTTAATGTATTTATTTATTTATATTTGTTTGTTTATTGTTCATAAAACGAGTAATACAAGTGCTGTTTTACCTTCGACAAGCACTGCTCACCTTAAACTTTACAGCACTGCATCACATATTTATTTTCACCGGTATATACCTGGATGTTTATCTGATGATTTCTTCATTCACCCAAGCATATTTTTTTTCCACGATGCTTCCACCTTCAATTGAGGAAGACACTTGTTCGACCACGTTTTCTGACAATGTCAGAAAGAGACGACTGAGAAAGACTGATGAGAGAAAAAGAGAAGCTGGAGCAAATATGACACAAATAGAGTGAGAGAGACAAAGAAACAAAGAGCAAGAAAGTGAGAGAGGATTTCAAAGAACTAAGAGCAGGTTTCCTTGGAATGTGGATGCTTCCATCCAAGAAAGACTCTAAAACTTCTTTATAACCCCCCCTCTCCTAACTCTGTGGCCAGGCATGATTAATCAATGCCATAGAGGTGGTCACAAGGCAGCTAGTAAGGCTTAATCAGGCTTCTTACAGGGGCCAGATAGCTGTCATTAGCTAATTGGATTTGTTTATGTGTTTGTGTTTGTGTAACTCTTAACGGAGAGGGAGGGGGAATGCAGCCTGTGTTGCGATGACACGCACTTTACGAGTGAGAGAAAGAGAGCGAGGAGGAGACCAGAAAAAGACTAAGAGCAGCAACAACATGCTAAAGAAGAGAAAGACATCAAGATGTAATTATAGAAATTATTCACATATATTACACATGTTAAAATAAAAGCTTCCTGAAAGGTTTTCCCGTATTTTGGAAAAAAAAAACTCATTATCATAGACCTATTAAATATCGTTAGGGAGAAATCCCCACCCCTGATGCACAGATCCTCTCTCTTTTGGTAATTTTTTTCGTTTTTGTTTCTTTCTCAATTTTTGATACCATGAGAAACGAGTAAGTCATGCCAGTGTTGCCTAAATATTAACACGAAGGCGGTTTGCTGGTGTTTATGACATAGCTGTGGTCTTGTTAGGGCCGAGCACATTCAACAAGACATCTCCTTTTCTCGGTTCTTTTTTGGGCCTCTCTTGGCGCGAAGCGACACTTTCTGACATAAACAAATGGAGCTCACCTCAGGCTCTCGCCCTGTCCGGAAACAGCTCGGTCCAAAAGAGAAAGGAAAGAAATGAAAAGTAGTAGACAGAAACATTAGGCCAGCACTGGTTTTGGAATGTCTTCAAGCATGCTGGAAAACTTACACACACACACACACACACATGACAGCGCACACTTGCACTCATGCACACATGCTTAAGCTGGGCGTACACTGCAACAGATTGCATAAACCGGGAGTATCTCACATTTTTTTTCGTCAGTTTTCTTGTCTTTTTGTCGTGGGGGTGTGTATTTGATACCTGGCTGAAAACAACACGGAAAACTTTCAACATTTCTGTTTCTTCCTTGTGCTTTGTGATTGGTGTCTAATTGTTAGTAAATGTATTTTGTGCACATTGCAGAAAACCGGCAGACTATGCATGAAGGTGGGTAAGATAAGTAGGTGCAATGACATTCTAGCTATTAAGAACTCATGTATTCAACAAGCTTCTCCTCCATCGTCGTATATTCACATGCCCTTTGCCTTTCTCAGTGTGACAGCATCAGCAATCAAAGTGTTGTGCTTTCATTTTTTATTATCATTCTTTTTAGAGCTGCACTTTGTGCCTCTTCTCTTCCTGCACTTTTTGAAGTTTCGAAGGCAAAACGTCCATTAATATCTAGTGGTCGGGGAGGGTAATTATCATTTAAAAAAACTGTTTTTGTGGTCAAGTCATCTCTGTAATACACGCACACATATTTATAAATATATATGGAGTCTCCTTTACAAGAGAAAGCAGTGTTACTCAAGAGCACCTCAGCGATGAAACAAGCAGTTGGGATTCAAACCCACAACCTTCTGATTGCAGGGGCAACACTCTAACCACTACACTGCCCATTGCCCTGAAGGTTTACGCTCCTAATCTGGGAATCAAACCCCATGTGACAAGTAGTGTTTTTATGGCAACCACACAATTACATGTCACATTTTCTCATGTAAGTGCATCTCATTTCTCCCTGCACCCTATTCCATTGCCAAATGTATTATTGACAATCAAAAAAACATTTCCATTTACACTACTGACCATCCCACACATTTTGTCACATTGGAGATAGATCTTATTTCCACACAAAACATGCCCTCCATTAATCTTCTGATCTGGAAATTTGTTTCAGGGGCAGCAAATGCACATACACACACACACACACACACACACACACACACACACACACACACACACACACACACACACACACACACA
>JBBMFX010084684.1:0-10150 GCA_037832545.1 Rhabdalestes septentrionalis
ACACACACACACACACACACACACAAACACACAAATACACACACACACACCCACACATACACATACACACACACTCACACCCACACACAAACAAACAGGCAAACATACACTCACACACACGCACACAAACACATGCACACGCACACAAGACACAGAGGTTCTTCTGAGCACAGTGGTGGGTTTCGTTTCAGACAGTGTTATCGACAGTTCCAGCCCCCACCGACCCCATAACGCTCGCCAAGCAGCACACAAAGGAGATGAAAGCTGCACTGAGCTCATCAGTGGGCGACACACAACCAAATCTCTGCTGTTCCTTCCACAGAACAGACAAACAAAACTGCGTTCATCACAGCTCTCAGGATATTTCAGAAACTGTAACTTCTGTAACACGATCAATGGTTGGTAACATGATCGATTTTTTTCACTAGGAAAACAGATGTACATTTTTTCAGCTAACATAAAAAATGCAACAATGGTCATTTTTTATGATTTCCTTACTACCATTATTGAGCAATGGGTGATTTTAATGAACCATTTTGTAAACTGAAAGCTCTCACTGTATACGCTAAATGGACAAATGGATAAAACACACCAGAAACATTTTCTGTTAAAGTCTAAACAAACAAACCAAATAGATGGTTGAATTTTTTGAGCAAAACCGCAATGGAAATCCACCTTCTGACTTTTACGTAGTACTGTAAAGTGTACATGGGTACATGTTAGCATGTAACAGTGCATTTTCATTTGTGGCTGAGGTAAAATAAACCTTTTCAGAGAAAAAGTTCCCCTTTACAGAAGCCATTATTTTGTACACTGGTTTCAATATTGCTTTCAGAACACGGGATGAGAAGACGCATTGCTCAGATGTCTGTCAGACATGTCCGGACAAGCCAGCAGTCTGAAGAAGAGCGAGTTTCTTTTATTCCCAGTCACTGATCTCCAAACAACCCTGCCGTATCCTCTCACAGCGCCCTCAGTTCGGAGCTGGGTGAGAGAAACCGGCTGTAAACCGGCGCCTAAATCATTCTGAAATGAAAAACTGTGACAGGCAGATGGGCGGTTTATGTATTTACATCTTCCAGACTTTTGTAAACGCTGAAAGGAGACTTGTGGAGCCGAGCTTCGACATGCAATTATTCGCTCGGTTTCAGGGATCCGGCCTTTCGTAGGTACTTTGGTAAACAGTGAGTGGGGTGCTCAGAATGGTAAACAAACTAAAACGCAAAATGCGCAGAAGATAACCTAAACACACACTTACGTTTTACGCCACTGAGTCTAGAAATATTTAAATTGGTTACACACAAAACGTGTCCGTAGGTTATGTGCCATGAAGAGGGTATTTGCTTCCAGCTGAGGAGAAAACAAGCAAAAGCTGGTTGTGGGCGTGTGTGTGAACGTCCCACTGTGAGGAGGTTTGCAATGATACTCGAGCAAAGTCCCTCAGCGGGTTGTTGTAAGTTCGTGAAATCACACTTTGCTCGGTGATGCTCCACAATGGATGAATACATAAAAATTCCCTAGAAACCAAAAACCGTCTTGTGTCTTCTCTTCAAAAGTAACAGGGGCCATCACAAGTACACAGTCCCAGGAGGGTTAGAAACAAACAGCAAAACATCTTCCTCCACACAACAACTTGTGATAATGCAAAAAATCCCCTTAGGTCAAATTCAGTCGAATATCCAAGACCAAGTTTGGTGTCTGAAGTTTGCTTCTTCAGTTTTATGTAGCTAACAAGTACTGGAATCTCCTACGTAACCAATTATAATTGCGCTAACTGCATTACATTATCATCACAAACTTGCATCAGGCCATGTTTATCAGAATAAAACTGCATTTATGGAATACAATGTGAGGCAGTGGCACAGTATAACCTACAGAAATGTATAATACAAATATAAATAGTAAGATATTCATCCACACTGTCTGCTCCTATGACAATGTCTCCAGAATCAAAACACCCTTAATTTGATTAGCATAGACTTTAACTATAGCAGTAGCACAGATTTCGTACAGTGAATTTTGTCTGTACTTTGATCTGATTTTATAGTCATCAGTAAGTCATACAATGTCAGAAGCCACATAATTTTTGGAATAAATTAACTGTGTGCTGGTGATGATTTAGGTATGTGTTTGTCCTGGTGCTAGCCGTTAGGCTACAGATCTCTGCTCAGTGTTTATCTGTCTACCTAACTTAGCCTTTGACCTTTGTTTTTTTACTTTGGCACTTGGGATAAGATGCAAATTACAATTGATGTACATTTTCTTTAGTTTTGCACTGAAGCTGCCACAGTTGTTTGGACTCAGGAATCGACCCGCTTGAGTTTAGCAGTTGCTGTGGTCTGAACTGGATGCTAAATCTTATCTGTGTATTTTTTCAACCAGGGATGTGCACAGGGCATGACTAAGAGAAAGGGAAATGGAAATTAACAAGGGGGAGGTCCTCAAGATTTTTACCAAAATGGCCCCAAGTGGCGTCATAGTTGTGTGAAAAGTGGGACTAAATTACCAGGGCCCCAAGTTGGGGGAGGGCCCCTGAGGTTGTAGATAGATGTGAACCTCGAGCTTACGGGGGCCCATGGCCAATGCTTGAGCATAGGGCCCAGAGTTTGGTACTACGCCCCCTGATAGGAGGATTCCCTTTCAAAGCTTTGGAGTAAATTTGGTGCAAGGTATATTAATAAAGTCTTCATAAAGACATGGTATATATTTCAGTTCTCCATACTGAAAAGTATTTTGGCGGAGGGGGTGCCCTTATTCAGGTCAGAGCAATGGCCATTAAAATTTCTGTGCACATCCCTGCTTTCAAAGCTTTTTCTCTTTCAGAAAAGTCTCATCACACCAACTTCAATTTAGCTTACTGCAGCAACATGCAAAAGATAAAGGCACGAGGGTCTATATAAAATTATAACCACTGTTAATATTTGCATGTGGGTATGCAGATCCCCGGCTGGCACAGACCAACAGAACAGGATATACCTCCACCTGTCACACGTGACTTAGCTTCAGGAGGAACTGATCATTAGCTAATGATACGGAGTTAGAGGCACGGTCAGGTCCCTGCTCATGGTGTATGTTATATTCGTAGCTGTCTGATTTTTGTTTCCTGTGAGCTCAGAGAGCAGCTTTCAGAAGATTAAAAATAGAGACTTAATAGCTTAAAGACAGTCTTTTGATGTTTCCTTGCATCATTCGACTGAGTCAGATCAGAAAATGAGAAAGACAGAAAATAGAGTGAGTCAGGAGCAGAATGTGAACACAGAGCAGGGCTGCACAATTTATTATTTATAGTGAGACTGCAGGCTGCCACATTAAATATATACATACAGCTCTGAATAAAAAAAAGTGTTCAGTTTCTCAGGTTTTATCATTTATGGGTGCAAGTATTGACCTGAACATCTTTGCCTTAGTTTTTAAGAACTGCTGACAATACTTCTCCTCATTTCTAAATAAAAATATGATCCTTTAAAGCATCATTTTAATTGAAATGACAAAACATCAATATATGCGAAATTATACAGCATTTACAGAAAAAAAGACAAATCTCTTGTTCACTCAAATAAAATGGCAATAACGGTCACATTGCGAGAAGAGAGTGCGGATTACAGCAGCGGTTTTTATACTTTTCCTCATCACTAATTGGGTTTTAGGACGTCACGAAACATATGGCAATTTCAAATTAATATCATACAGCACAAACACAGTCTGTCTGTGTCAATAATTTTCCATCTTTTTTCTTTTCTTTTTCTGGTAGTTATTATCAGTTGGAGGTTCTAGCTAGGTCTCACTTTCAACATGCTGCTACCAAGCTGGATGTCACATCCTGTCAGAACATTTAACCCAGACTCCGCCCCCTTCCCCACAACAATGTCTAATGCCTTAATCACCTGATTGATAATCACATGAACCTAATTACTGGTCATAAATACCCCAGACCTCCACATTCGGATTTGTGAAGTGTTGCAGTGGAATATCCCTGCATACCGAGCCTGCTTTATGCTTTGTAATTGTACCTGCTCTGTATTACCCTGTCAGCATTTTTTGAATGTGTTCCCTTTTCGCCCCTTTTGTTTCCTTTGCTGATGTGCATTCCTGTACTCAGACTACTTGGACTCTACTCTTGGACTCTTTGGTATGATAATTCGGAAAAGTTTGATAATTGGACTCAGTTTCTGTTTCTGTGTTTTGTAATCTGCTGCTTTACAGAATAAATCTTGCCTGTTTGCCTGGGTGCTCGGGCCTGTCTTGGTCTGAACCAGACACTGGGAAGCTCAGCAGAGTATCCTCAGAGTCACAAAAGCACCACTCCCTTTTTAAAAAGGGCTGCTAATGAAAGTGACCATCGTGTCATATGTGAACTCACCACAGCACACAGTGTGAACAATGTGAAATTCTTCCTCTTTATTTAAACCTATTCACCAAGTGAAGCAGCGGGTAGGAAAACAGCACCCAGGGACGGTATCTTCCTCAAGGGAACCTCAGAGGCACCACTAGCAGTCTTGGGAATCAAACCCACAACTTCCTGTTCACAGGGCGAATGCCTCAAACCTCTAAAGTCACCAGGTGCCCCTATTTCTACTAGAAACGTCATTTCACTTTGGTAGAAGAAGTGTCAGCTGGAGTGTCAGCTGCCTGTGCTTATGAGTATCACGTTAAATAGTGGGGGGATAGGGAGGGCCACCCTATCTGCCCAGAAACATTGAGGCCAGTTATGATGTATTTGACTCCCATGAGGCTGTTGGTTCCACTTTATGGTTGTCTAAAACTTTTTTGAGTAGATGCTGGTTTGTATGCTAAATCACTTTATCCTGGCTACATTTTTTCTGGTGGCCTGATGATTAGGGATCGGCCCCTGCAGATGGAAGGTTGTGGGTTCGCATCCCAGGACTGCCAGTGGAACCACTGATGTACCCTTCAGCAAGGTACCACCTCCACAACCTGGGCACCTCTGCTTCATTTGGTGAATGGGTTTAAATAGAGAGGAAGAATTTCACACTGTTCACACTGTGTGCTCTGGTGTGTTCACGTATGACAAAATTGAGAATATTCACATATTTTTAAAGAAGTTTCAAAAGTTGAAATTTGCTGAGTCATCCTGTTGATTCTCTCCTGAACTTGTTGCTCTGTCTGACAAATCAGTTGTAAATGTTTCACCCTGTGTTTCCCCTTTGACTCTAGTGACTCCTTGGTCCTCTGTAAACCAGACAGGAGAGCAGAGAGGGGCTGATTCATTCTGAGTCTGAGGGTCTAACACAGCTGACTCAGAGAGAACATCTGTGTCTACCTCTGATCTTCTGTGTCTGCACATAACAGAAACTAAATGTGAACACCGGAGGTCTCACAACACCACTCTTCCAGCATTTTACAGACGTTCAAACGTCGAGTACCAGCCAATTAGGGGTGGTGCCAAATACAAATACGGTATTAGGATTGGCACCAATAACGTGTTTTTTACGAATACGGTATTCTGACAAATACTTTAAAAAATACTTGTATTCGGGAAACCACGCCCCCCAGTACACGTCACAGGCTCGCATTCGGGAATAGATCCTCCTTGCCAGTGCCGGTGCCAAGGTGGGCATTAGAAGGCATTGCCCCCTCTAGCGATTTAAAAGCACCCCCCCAAAGAGTCGCTCATATGTAGGGGCGGACTGGAACTTGTTCGTACTGGAAAATTCGTAAACGGCCGTACGGCGCTAAAGGTATCTCCTTTTGCTCAGCTCCCATTCTAAATATTCGTTCCACCTTAAAAGCTGCTCTCCAGATGGCAATATCGCTATTTCTTTACCTCAGTAAAATCCCCCCCTATAGGGCGAAACGGCGCTATTGCAGCCCGGAGAGCAGCTTTTAAAGTGGAACGAAAAAATCAGCCAGCAAGCAGCAAAAACTCACACATTAAATCCACTTTTAAGGTAAAATTAAAGGAACGATTTACAAATTAATGGCCACTTAATTCAAATACCGGTGTTTGACATATTTTCAGGGGTAAAGTAAGGTAGAGTTAAGCATATTTTAAGTACATTGTGTTTCATAGTAATGGTCACGTAGATGCCCGCCCAGTTGGTCCACTCTGGCCTACAGCCAATATCGAAACCATACAAGCTTAAACCGAGCTGTCTTTCATTAAAGCAAACCTAAAATCAGACTATCATGATGCTCAAACACCCTGCGACCCCACAGGAAGCTGAAACGACATGACATCAGTGTACTTAAAGCCAGACGTGCTACAGGACAGGATCAGATTTGTTTTTATTCTTGGATATCTGATCCAGCATTTTCTGCCGTTTTCAGCCATCTGTAATGTTCACAGACTGGCGCCATCACTAATGTGCACACATCAACACACGTACACGTATGTACACGAAGGTACTGTAAATAGGAGAAATATTTGCTCTCATGTTTTAGAAAACATCCTCATGTCTGCACGAAAACATGTCTGTGAAAAGGTCAGAGATGCCAAGCTCGGGAAAAAGTTTTCATAAACAATGCCTAGGAAGCTGTAACTTGCAAATGCAATGGAAACTATTTCACCATCTTTCTGTAAACCTATAAAACTGAAGGAAGGACCGGTATTTTTTTTTTCATATCCATTTTCTCCAAATGGTATTGCTATCCTTGGTTTATTTCCACAAAGCATTTATCCATTTTCTTCCCATAGTTTTTTGACTGTCCTTAATACTGTGATGGACAACAGAGCTAAAATGGTAATGACATGGCAGTTTAGGTTAAACATTGTCATAAAAATCATAACATAATAAAGGCACTGTCACAAATTTCAGTCACAAATATTACTGTATCAGGCTGTGGCTCCTCATGTTTTGTCTGATTTTCAGTTGTTTAGATGTGACTGATATGAAAATATTTGAAAACACAGTCAGCTCTGTACAGCTGCACTCCCTGTCAGACAGGCCTAGAAGACACGATGAACATGGAGCAGAATTTTTAATAGGAGTGAACAACACAACATGCACTAGTGTGGTAATAAATTCTATTACATTATGGAGAATTCAATTTTCGTGGGAATACCTTACTGTCAGAACTTGACGCAGGAATCTGCTGTTTGTTACACAGAATTAGGCCTGAGCTTAAGAAATGGGTTTAACGCAGTGTGTGAAACTTAAACAAAATCATATGCACCCACAGTATTTTTGAAAGGTCAATGCTGGTTCTTTTTCAGTTTTAGCTTATCAAACATTGAAATACTGCAATATGTCAATATAAAATCTTGTAATTTTTTATAATGTCGATATATAACCTTATAATAAACAAGGACCATTATAGAATCTCATTTCCCGAAATCTTTCTAATGTAAATGTGGCCACGGCAACAGCTAGCACCTGTTTAAGTCACTTAAGGAGAATAAAACAGAAGCTACTGCTGCTCTCAGGAACACACACACACACACACACGCACACACACAAATATTTCGCACTTGACCATCTGTTTCACTTCTCAATGGGAAACACGACACCTCTCACCTTTCTAACTTCACAGCAACGTGCTATAAACCAGCACACACACACACACACCCCCACCCCCACACACACTTCTTCCCAACAACTGTGCTATTAATAATTAAATATGAAATCATACAGAAGCCCCTGAACAACGCAGGGCACCTCGCTTCCTGTTATTATTGGTAATGTGGGTTTTTCCCATATGTGCGTAAATATGGAAACCCTTACTAACTGTTTGGGGGTTTCACTGGAAGTCAGTAACTTCTGCTTGTCATACACACACACACACACACACACACACACACACAAGAACATGTGCACAATTATACAGCAAACAAACCAAAGTCCAGCTTCAGAGGTCGGTGTGAAAGCCATATTAAAGTTCAACACACTGTCAGCTGGATATTCTCCCACTGTCTGTGTGTGTGTGTAGGGTAAAAAAAAAACAACAACCAAAAAAACATCGATACTGGACCCGCCTTTTAGTTCTGCTTCTTGAAATGATAAAGCCCAAACTACACACATGGTGTTTACACTGCAGAGCACTTGTCATTCCTTCTAATGCAAAACCTAATGCACTACTGTGTTATAATCTAATGCAGCATAAACTCTGAATAGTTTTCACCAGAGATCTAAAACCTCCATTGGCCATGTTCTTGTCATCAAAACTAAAGAAGTCTCGACTCGAGTCTGTCGACACAAGGACACAACCCATCTGTAAATCTAGTTAAGTGCACAATTTGTAAAGTAATTAAATTTGCAATAATGCCATTACAGACTAATAGTATAACGAGACTAAGTTAATAACTAGGGGTGTTCTGAACAGCACTTCACAGGCTTTGAATATCTGTAGGCATTTCCTGTATTTATTTATATTACCTGTATTTGGACACTTTTCAACATCCCCCATAAACAGTTTCACATTTAAAAAAATAAATAAAATGAAGTTGGTTCTTGCTCAACTGTAAATTTTACGTTTCATTTAGATGTAAAGTGTATTTTACTTATTACCCTGACAACTTCACGGTAAAAAAGATATATATTTTTAACTATTTATATATAATTACATCTCATTGCTGTTTGAAGCTCTGAGGAACTTAAAGCGTAAGATGAAGGGCCAATTTAAAAAAATATTTGGACCATTTCCAAATGGCCACAGAGAAGAGGACAGTTGGTGCTTTGAAATAAACAATAAAAGAATGAAAAAAACAAAAGAAAACATGACGATAAGAGGTTTCTTTTAGACAGGTACACAATTCATCAAAGATACTACACATTTATAGCAACTTCATATCCTAAATAACGGATCCGTTTTCCTTTTACATGTTCATTTAAAGTGCTTCCATACCTGATTTCAAACATCCCAGCTCATTTAGTTATAAAGTCCACATGAAAAAGAGATGACCCTCCCCTTTCTAAAGCCCTCTGATGAAGACTTGTGTTTGGTCTACAGATTCTGTGGCTTCTGAATTCTGAATTTAGTTGAGATATATTTATATATGTATTTATTTTACTATACAGATTTCTATTCTATTGTTTTCTTAATCTTTGCTGCTTTTAACTTTGTTCCGTCCACTTTCTGCCATGACAAAGTAAATTTCCCACTTGTGAGACTACTTATCTTATCTTATCTTATCTTATCTTATCTTATCTTAGATACAAAGGACAGTAAACAAATTGCATTTAGTATAAACGTCTCTAAACAAAATGCATTTCTGTATCTGTTGGAAAAAGTAGGAAATCACGGCGCTCTCCACCTTGCACTTGTTTGATTTTACAGCTGCAAGAAAATAGCTTTCACTTATTATGGGAGCCATTCTGCAGTCGTGGACGATGCAGGGTTCAGGGTGCTGAGGATGAATAGCTTGAAGTGAGTGTATTTATTTAGGCACCCGAGTAGTCTTTAGAGATAAAGCTCACAGCTCCGTTTCGGCCGTATTCATTCCCAGCAACACCTTCTGTGCTCAGCAAGCCAACCGTACAGAGGCAAGCCCTCACCACAGGCATCATCGTGATCTTAATCAGCGTTAAAGTAAACAGGAACATCTCTCTCAGCGCTCGCTCCATCACCCTATACACACACGCCACCAAAGCCTCCTGCATAAACTTTCATTGTCATGCATTTTCCTCGAGACAAGCATATTTGAAATTGACACTTCGTACAGTACATTGCTTAGCATGTACACTAGAGATGATGACAACATGACCTTACATTATTTCTACATTTGAAACTTTGAGCTGTTAAAAACATCTAATTTGCAGTTTGTCACCGACCCCCAGTACTGGTCATCAGCCAAGACATGTCAGGAGTGGCTTCATAACTTCTTAACTACAAGACCAACTCGGAGTCGATAGTAAAACCCTTTTCCATACATACATCCCACCTAAAACTACTCAAACTGAATCTAGTTCAATCCAGCGCATCCATGCAGGTGTTGCAAAAAGAAGAAAACTACAAGACAGTGTGTGTGTGTTTATACACATGCAGCTGGTGTCCTGGTGGTTAGGGAGATGCTCCTGCCATCGGAAGGTTGTGGGTTCGATCCCAGGACTGTCAGTGTCACTGCTGAGGTGCTCTCAGACAAGGTGCCGTCCCCACACACTCCTCCACATTGCTTCACTTGGTGAATGGGTTAAATGCAGAGAAAGTAACTCACACTGTTCACAATGTGTTCTGTGGTGTGGTGTGCTCACGT